>JAVFBX010180127.1:0-14648 GCA_034783855.1 Mopalia kennerleyi
ATTTACTTATTTTGCAATATTTAAAAAAATAATCATTGGATTTTCACCACATTTACATATTCGTATTCCTGAGTATTGAGGCTTTTCAAAAATATATACATATATATGCTACAGACTTATATTCGTCTGCATAATGGACTAAACACAACAGGTGTTCTGAAAATCGACCAAGGGGTCCAGCAAGACCTTAAGCATGTGGAAGGTTATTGTTCCCATAACAGTAAACAACCAAAAGGTTTATTTGTCTCTGACAGAGAAGTTGAAATAGGATGAACAACACACATTCTTCACAGAACAAGCACTCACAGCGCAGTGTATGGTAGCGGTATAGAGCTGCGTTAACGAAGTTGTTCTATACTATGCCATATAACTTCGACACAACTGGGGATATTTGTTCGGGAACACTAAAAACCTTTGGTTAATGATCCAAGCTACTAGTTTTTCTGGAGACAAGATAATATATAATCTGACACGATGTATACTGGTAAATGTCTCTCCCTTTAGTATGTGGTCGTATCTTTCATAAAAAAATGAAATGTTCACACAAACATGAGTGTTGAAATAGGGCTTTACTTGGTTTAATTAAATAATTTGGACATTATTTTTTTTTAACAATTACGCTTTGGATGAGACCATCTTCGTACCAATTACTTTTGATGTAATTGCCCGAGAACGTTAAGGTTCGCAAGCCAGACAAAATCGCTTTAACAGACTGATAGGAGCTATTTTGATCCGCCAGTTCGAAGTCACAACTAATGAGATCCCTTCTCGATAGTCCAATTCTGTCTTGTGCATAACCCTCTGTCTTCTACTCATAGTCCAATAAAACCGTTTCTTTGACGTAAGTTTAATGTACCTGGGTCAATAAGCACAGAATCAACATGTTGGCACGTGCCTTTATAACGGTCAAATTCCTGTGGTTAGGATGCAATTACAGGGACTGTGTGTCCTTTGAGATTAACCTATTGACGGGAAAATAGCTATCTAAATGTATTGTAACTTAGATTTCTGCTCGCCTTGTCTCCACCGGGACTCGAATCCTGGTCTATGACGAGCAGGATCAGCGCTAACCAACTGAGCTACACAGGCTTACGCCAAACTATCCTGAATTTTTCATACAAATAAATGTGGCAAACATGTAGGTTTATATTGAATTCAGGTTTGTTCTATCTTGTCAAACAGCGACTCAACGTGAAGTGCAATAAATCTGTTAACGCTATATCATCGCCAATTACCGTCCTTTATCGGTTAAGCCAGTAACCAGACACGTCTAGACAAGTCGAATAATGCAATACCTAATGAATCAATAATGTTTTCAAGAGCGTTACTCGTCACATCCAAGCTGTGTATAACCCTTGTTCTCTTTTGCGTTTTATTCTTCTTGGGAAATCGTGCTACCTAGATTCGGATAAAATACTGTCGGACATCCGGTATGTAGGTTTTGTGGTAATATTTAAGTTCCCTTTGCATTTGACTCTAGCTAGCCCGTGGGATTGTGTTATTCACTGAGACCGAGATACAGTGATTTGTTCAACAAAACGTCCAATATTATAACTACTGCCTTGTGTCATTAACAGACGAACGAGAGTGTGGGATATTGGTTATTGCCTTGTTTCAATCAATAAAAATCAAATCTAAATAAATTGAGAAACGGATTATTTGGTTAAATGTTTGCTAATATTTAATTAACTGCATTTATATAAATCATACACATTAACAAAAACCTTTATTCTAAAGCTCAAGATGTGCCCTATTCATTACTTTCATGTGATGTGGGTGCAAATCAAAGATTAACAGTATTTTCGTTATTTTGGGATAACACCTTCTTAGTTTGAACAGATTCTAGCTCAGAAAATGTTGCAGGTTGAAACCCGTCCGGTAATCGAACCCACAACCCTCAGAGTTAGGAACCGAATCGCCAGCAGCAAATGCCGGCCATGTAGATCCCTCAGCCACCCGGCCTCCAACACATGTAGGGGTTAGTCAGCTGGTCTAGGTAGCGGACAATAACTACCCCTCTGATAGGCCATTCGGTGCCTAACTCTGAGGGTCGGGGGTTCGATTGCCGGATGCGTTTCAACCTCCAACATTTTCTTAACTAGAATCTGTTCAAACTATAAGAAAACGTCATCCCAAAATGTCGAAAATGTTGTTAATCTTCAATTTCTAAAAGATACAAAAAATTATTCAATCAAAGATAAGATAAACAAAGTCACCTAAGAATAAAACACAACAATCCTCTTTTCACTATAAACTGGGAAGGGGTTCACTCAGCTTGCAATTTGTTGAATACAAAATATAAAATGAAAAGTTACTTATTTTATTTTATACACAGATGGTTGCGCGAAACGTGTCGAATCGGATTCGAAGGAATTGTCATCATTCAACCAGTAGGTGACAATTGTCGTTAAGTCATGACTGTTTTATCTTTGTCGCAAATCGAACATTCACATTATGCATTATGCAATTATTGCAGTTGCTCACAATTGTGAACATCTGTAGTCTGTGAATCTCATTGTCACCATGAGGTATGAGATAATCATTGAGTAATCGGAAGTCAAAGTCTCCCAGAACTAACGGATTCGCCAAATTTCACTGTCATAATTGTATAAAAAAAAACATTTGACGTATAAGGATGCAGTTTATACAAG
The DNA here is from genome assembly GCA_034783855.1 of Mopalia kennerleyi. Lineage (NCBI taxonomy): Eukaryota > Metazoa > Mollusca > Polyplacophora > Chitonida > Mopaliidae > Mopalia > Mopalia kennerleyi. The sequence continues at coordinate 2,652 of JAVFBX010180127.1, forward strand.
TTAAATGTCTTTCCTCAGCTGGATCTTAAGGCTATTAAGTGTTGGTATAAGCAGTTCTGTGAGTGGTCAACAATTCGACTCATATTGCTATTTAGTTTTTAAACCTAAGTCATGTGAAAATTAAATAGCAGAGCGCAATTTAAGATCTGATTTCAATCTAGTTCTAAATACATATATATTGTCTATAACATGAGATGATTCAGTGGTTTTAATTAATCCACAACCCTGTGTGATTGATATTTAGAAATATATATAGAGAGATTGTATCTACAGTGCGTCATACTTGACGACGTACCAGCTCAAGTTGTATGCGGTCTGACTGCAGTATCAATAGAGATCGAAGAGCGATATTGATACGAAGTCCGCCTTGAGACAACGTAACACGCACATAACATATAATCTGTTTATCATATACCTTCAATGTTTCTTGAAAAGCGAAATTTTGGGGACAAATTTGACAAACTTCCAGGGAGGATCGCTTTTCAGAGGCAAAGTACCACTTGTATACTACTGAGTCCGGGCTTAAAAATAGTCAAATCTTCAACTGTGAAATAATATGATACAACGGGCTGTTTGATTTCCCTTTTTTAAACCTATTAAACCGCAAGCACGATTATATTATCTGAGTATTGAAAAATGTTAAGGTTACATTGAATTTGTGAATTTGTTCTATAAAATTACACACCCTAGAAAAAAATGCGGGAAACATAGGTTAATTCCTAACACCAACCAGTGACTTTATTTAGTGTAATCATAATGAACATTGGTTTGAATTTACAAAAATAAATGTAACAGATTGTCCGGCTACCAAGCGTTGAGCTCTGCTACACAAAGCTGAGGGATGTACCCTGCCCCGTTAGAGGGCGTTGTCATATAAAATGTAAAAAGTGAAAGCAGTCCCGTGTCAGACAGTACACATATATATGAACCATCTGATAAATCGGATACATATACGATGCCTCTGTTAATAAGAGAGAAACTATATAATAAATAACGGATACTGTCTGGGAATTTCAATAAATTCTTAAATTCATTTTTTTTACTTTACAGGGTGTCGTATAAATGACGTAAATCTGTAAAAACAAATGGATCCATTTGGTCTCTCGTTCATATATGCTAGCCCATATTTCTCCGAACTTAGAAATAAAACTAATTATTAAGTTCAATATCGCAACACTTTTATATTTCAACAGACTTGAGCCTTTACACCAAGCTGGTATTGAAGACGTTTGATAACTAAGCAAAAATAAAATTAAACAGTATTAAATCGTGTATTCTACTATACTTTATTCTATTTGATTGTACTGCATTGTGTTGTTTATTGTATCGTGTCCCACTGTGCATTATATCAAGGATATAACCCTGTGAAGTTTGAATACCATACATGTTGCTCGTATGAGTGGTTGAATACATAATCCACGTGACGTGAAGCGTCGAGGATGTTATCCTTTGTAACCATTCATGACATCTTTATTTATATCCTATTTAAATTTCAATGCGTAATTTTCTATTAATTATTTATATCAACAATAAACTCACAGTTAAGACTAAATGCTCGGTCCGTTGTGATCACGACAATGTCAGAATGACGTCTCTAGTCACTCTCGACTACATTTGAGATTCCTACGCCGTAACATTTCAAACCCGTAATTGTTTGATTATGCCTTAAAAAGAGATAATTGTCTGCTATTCTATAAGATTAGCTTTTCTCATACATTTTGCAAAGTCACATTCATATAATCTTTATCCATCGCTCCTTTCGACAGCGGAACTATTTTATGTAAGGAAACCGAATTATGTGATTCGGTTCTTTGAGGTTCTTTGAGGGACCCTATTATTCTTTCTATTTAAAGCAGTTTACTAGCTGCCTTTGTATTAAAAACTTTAATATATACTGTATCGATCGGATCGAGGCATCAACAAACTGTAATCGTTTAATGTCACCCTTAAATAGTGGCCATAAAGTTGGAGTTGACGGTACACAAGAAATATATAAAGATGTTATGACTTTTTCGTACCACGTGAAAAGAAATCGTGAAGTAACTCAGATGGTTTAAGCAATGAACCCGCTGGCCATAGAACCGAACTCGAATCCCGATGGAGCCAAGCAAAACTTTTATTCTCTACATTAAATACATAATAAAAACTATAAATATCTAACTAAGCTTACCACTGGCAGCCAACAACGACAACACAGTTATACCATTCTGCAAACAGGGATTAGAACAAAGCCTCAGTTTGATAGGCATCGGATACCTAGCTTTACGCGACATAGTTATTAATGCCTCGTGGGACTAAAACATTCCGTTTTCGATTTCGACTCAAAATGTAGTAAAGCTATGATATGCAACGCATTATTTTAGAAATTGTCGATAAACTTGTTGAATTATTAACAATGTAATTGAGACCGGACTTCTTTCAACTCCACAAAGGAACCATGAATAGTAAAACGCAGTACCATTTTATTCCAAGGCATAAAAAAGGCAGAATCCATCAATTTCGTCAGAAGGGAAATCCTTGATCAAACTGTACACGACCAATCCAATTACACACAAATGCTCGCCGACAATAAAGATGAACTTTTCGAGAAAATCATACCGTAAATTGTTTACCCTGTTCCCATGATTATTTCTGTCCTCAACCCCAGAAACTCTTCCCCAAATCGATACCGTTTAACAGCGATATTCCAACGCTATACAGATTCCATAATACATGTAATTGGCAGACATACTATTGGTAGTGGAGCTATTTGTACCAGGGACAACCAGACCGATATCTTATCCCTGTTTACCATAGTTATAAAATAATTAGCACATAAGCATATCTCTAAAAAAAATTACATTTTTAGGAATATATTGCGCATTTAATGTAATATAATGAGTAATAGCTATTATTAGCTATTATAGCTATTATTATTATTATCGAAATTGTGTAATTGTGTAAATTGTGTAAAAAAAACTTCTTTTGGGATTTTAGGCAAAAATAGGCAAAATCATAACAGTATTTTATTCTTAAAGAATCGAATATCTTGTACACGAATTATTGAACATTGCTGCTTTGTTTTGGGATAACACTTTCTTACTTTAAACTGATTCTGGTTCAGGAAATTTTGCAGGTTAAAACCCTTCCGGTTTTCTGAACTAGAATCTGTTCCAAACTAAGAAAGTGTTATCCCAAAATTACAGAAACACTTTTAAATATTCACTTTCTAAAAAACACAAAATTCTTTAAAGTCATCGGAGACAAATCAGCATACTTTTCATGGTTACTTACATAATTTTAAGAAGAGATATCAAAAGGGGTGTGTCCATATTGGAAGAACTGGTTGCATGTCCGCTTTATATCAATAAAATAACCACACTGTCATCTTGCTCTATTGAATTATGTATACATTTGTTCACAAAACAACATAACATTAAGACCGAAACCCGTCACACAAAATTGTGTAATATATTTGTTAACCGAAAATCCCGACCCTTTAAAGAGATACTATTGTAATAAATAAAATGTGGTCTGGAGTCTTTGAGGCAATGAGAATAATAAGGCTATGTTTCATTACCATACTTAATAAATGCCTATAGCTAACGGTCCCCGCATTCGGTGTTTGTTCTGTTCATTATTTTTAGACGAGCTTTGCCTACTCTGTATATCATATAATCCAGTGACTATATAATATACAAAGCAGGCCATGTTTCTCTAAAAGTAATGTTATTGACGGATCAATTGCAAATTGGTTTGTTGTAACTCTAAATGAGGGTACCAGCCATATATCCTTACCAGGTGGTCAATTATAAGTCATTTGTCTGTTGTTGTTATTGCCATTCTTATTGTCACGTGTCATAAACACGAAACGTTAAGCAATTATATAGCCCCCTTGCCAGTGTCTGCGGATCAGTAACCATATCTAAGGCCCAAAAATCTTGTATCAAATTAGGTTGAAGATGTCGTCTGCTACAATACAGGAAAAATAGAAAGTTTGATGGTAAATACTGATTCCTAGGAGAATGGTTAGAAAAAATTTCGACTCGGATGTTTTAACAAATAAGCTGTAGGTCTATTTTATGTCATCCACTACAATACAGACATGTTTTGATAAAACATGACTGATACCTAGCAGATTGGTTACGCAAAGGAAAGATAGAAAGTACGCAGACAGACCAAAATACAGGAGGAGTAGAAAGAGTGCAGGAGAAGAGCGTATTCATAGTTAAATTGATGGAAAAAGATAATGATTACACAAGCTAAGATAAAATGTACGTTAAAAGACGATATGCTGATACAAGAACAATCAATCAAATATTTGTACAAGTGTTAATATCACATAAATAAAAAGTTGTAATAAACGTTTAAACCGTTATAATTTTCAAAAAGTGGAATATAATTTAAAGGCATGCTCAACAGAAAATATCAAATAAATATAAATATACACAATTGTTAAAATACAAAGCTGGATTATAGTATTGAGCAACAGTACTATTTTCAGACAAGTTTACGCCAAGTATTTAAGGAGATAATTTATAAGCTTAATTTTAGTAGTCGTGTTTTAACGGTGATTCAGAAAATGTGTCATTCATTATCACTTGTAGAAAGTGTCTTGCGCGGATTGCTGGAGAAACCAAAAGTGTCCTTGAGTGGCCAACAGGTATTTGAGTTCCGTTAGATCATAGTTTCTTTAAAAACGTTTTATTTCACGCAAAAATGTGACGGGGAATGTAAGTTGATTTTCCCGATAGTTGAACCTTTCTCTCTACATGATGATTCGTGTATAGATCAGATAAAGTCTTCTGAAACCAAACAGAAAGTATGGTAGAGACAAACTGATTGGATTAATTCACTTTGGTCTCTGTATCCATTAGGTTTCAACTTGGCCTCAGGTAGAAGCTAAAATAAGTACAGCACTGTATTTGTATTCCAACATGACCAACGTAGAACCCGGTTTGCTAATCTGTTAATCTAAAACAGTTGGCGTAACCTGTGTTAATCTGTATCTGTATGCGTTACATATTTTGAATATCACTTGTCTGGATGTTGACAGGAGTTTACAGTTGTCCTTCCGCTCTCAGAACTATTAGGCACCACAAGACCGATAGGCTTGCGAAATCTACATTGCGCCTTGTGCTGCATCTGTCTTGTTATTACGTGTCGCTAGTGACATCGCGGCTGGTTTCCTTCGTCCATTTGTCCCATAAGAATCCAAAAATGAAACAAAAATCAGCTCAAACAATCGGTCTGCGGTTGCCAATTGCACTGAGAGTGTCGGATCAACAGGATGCCCATTCCCAACTGTCCGCTGTATGACACGAACTTGAGAAGCAAATGAAATGTAAAATAACTGATAATCTTAGAAAAATATGGCTCTAATGGGACTCTTAAGGTTCTTCAATCATATCTCTGGTGGCACCCTTTTTAGTTTTGTATGGCACCGTCACAGCCACTCCTCCAAGTACTTCTCCCTCTTTTCATATATCAAAGAGCCGTTTTTGTCGCGATGGTTCCATATAGAACCATAATCTTTTCTAAAGAACCCTCAAATAACCATTATTTCTAAGAGTATATTGTAGCGGTATCCTCCTGTCTCAAATTTTTACACACGACCCGTTATTTTCTTAAAGTTTGCATTCTTTTTATCCTAATGTTTTAATTTTTTTTCGCTTCCTAAACAGAGTCAGGTAAATCAATATCAAGATGTAGTTTTGAGTGCATGCCTACATGTAGTGATTTACATAACTGTCAAAGAAATATTTTATTCCGGGGTTACAATTCAGAGGAGTTAACACACTGCACATTAATTGTGTACACTGCCAATCGCATATTTTAAAACCATCTAATAACCTTGCCTGACAGTCTGGAGAATTGCTATGTTATTTGCAGTGAGGCGAGGTGAAGGAGTGCCAAGTTGTACAGTACCTCACAGATCTAGCCAATCAGAAGGAGTGCTATGTTGTACGGTACCTCACAGATCTAGCCAATGAGAGGGAGAGCCCAAGTTGTACGGTATCTCACAGATGTCTGCCATTGAGAAGCAGTTCCAAGTTGTACGGTACCTCACAGAATTAGCCAATGAGAAGGAGTGCCAAGTTGTACTGTACCTCATAGATCTAACCAATGAGAAAGTGCTTAGCCGTGGGCTGACTATTTTCGAATGACGACAAAGAACAACCAATAAACATAACATAAAAGATTCGGAAAAGCTCTGCTTTCTAAGTTATTATCTTTAGTTGCTTGTATTCTTCATATGGCTTCTCGGGTTGTGCCTTATCTTAGGTTTGATAATGACTTCAGAAAGGCATTTATCAGTTTAACATTCAGCATGATATTAAGACCATTGGCGATGTCCACACAAAAGAGTGCTAACAAAGTGATAACTATAATAAAACACGTTTGACGTACAATCGAATAGAAAACTGCTATTGTCATGACAGATGTTCGGCTGAGTCATATCTTTGTTGTCTTTGATCAAAGTTTATTTGTCGAAGTTAAAGCGATAACGGGTTCAAGCAATCTTTGAACACCATCAGCAAGACGCACAAGAAGCGGAATAGCCATGTCAAATTCATTTTACTGAAAAAGGTCTGATATCTCCATCAAAGTTCACCAGCCTTACCTTACCACATCCATTTGCCCCGTTTCGGAGATGAAAACCAAAACAAACAAGCCCAATCAGAATAATCAAATACATCTACCACTTTCAAACAGTGTATCGCCTCTGTCGGAATATCATGGTAAACAACATAGACAATATTATTTTTTGACAAGAAGTATGGCGCATGCGTGACGAGGTATGGAATAGAGTTTCGCCTCATGACACCCCATGTCTTAAGAAGTTATTTTAAATTATGTTTTTGTTTTAATTTAATGTGCTTTATTGATTTGAATATGTGGACAGTTTGATATCACACGAACGGCTAAGAGTAAACAAAACTCAGCAAGCACGCCTACATGTTAGGTATGCTGTAGCAAAACCGACGGGTTGGACAACACAGCTCTGGTCTAAAATTCTTCAAGCCCAAAGCACACGAACGATTCTCCTTCGGCGATTTAAAATCGCAAGGAAATCGCTTCATGTGTGACAGGCTTGCAACGTGACTAAACACTGTCGGCCACTAGTCCCAACGGATCAAACATGTTTGAGATCTTGCAACTCGTCGCCGACTGTCGGCTACTATTCTCCTCTCCAACTATCACAATGGCAACATCACTGATCCTGGCTGGCAGATTCTCTAACAAAAACACTCTTACCGACAAATACATGACTGGGGATAGAAAATGGTTGCTTAACACGTTGACTTCATAGCCTAGCATTTTACAGTGAGTAAAGTTCGTTCTGTAGTTTTGTTTTAAGGGTGCGCAAAGTGTTTTGCACAAAAACCCGTTAAGGAAATGGAATCGAAGATTAGGACGTCTAGGTACTGTGTAGCTACAAATGATAAATAGTAAATGTCGACGGTCTTTTTAAACGGATTAGCTTATATACTTGGAACTCAAGAAACGTTAATTTCCCAGAGTAAATTACACTTCACATGTTATGATTATTTGTGTTAGTTTGTCTCTTTACCGCTGGAGTACGTATAAGTCATCATATAAGTCATATACAACATCACCCAACCAAGTTTTCTGTTTTACGACCTTTTGCCACAGTCTGTATTCATTATTCCAATAACTGGGGTCATCGAAATGAATACATTTTCAGCTATCGTTAAAATCGAACTTCTGTATTAAAATCCACCTTTTATATTTCGCACTTATACGATGTTATTCTGCCGAGTGATCCAGGTTTGATCTGTATGTTGAATTTCAAACACACTCTACATAACATCTAAAGCATATCATCATATCATTATTTTCCAATAATATTAGTATAATTACCTTATTATCTTACATGTGCCATTTTGTTGAGCTGGAGCTCTCGTGTGTTCAAACGTAAACTAGTTTGTGATGTTTAGAAAATGTGCATGGCTTACCTTTGAACCGCCTATAGCCATGGCATGAATATCTGTTCTGAAGTATTATTTTGCTAGCAATTTTAATCCTGCTTCTAAAGAAAGAAGGCATAAACGCATATCGTCACGCTTAGAAAATAATTGTAATTTTTTGACCAATTTCCTATTTTTGCCTCAATTAGCTCCACAACATGAGAGACACCTTTTGTAAAAGTGCTAACTTCAAACACTGACTTTTAATGTGTTGTAAATCAATAAGGTACATGTAATTGCCTTAGTAAGAATGTGATATAGGCAGATTCACAGGTTTTTTCAATTTATCTCAAAACTGGTAAATATGATTTAGGCACTTATTGTATTGGGGTGACGATATGTAACTAACTACCCGTTGCCGTTAAAGTAAATGCGATTGAAAAATTATATAGGATTACTGTTAATCCGTCGGTTAGAATGTTGGCCCTGCTAGCCAGAGACCCGAGTTCAAATTCCGATTGAGGCAAGCACAGTTTACTTTCTCTGTAATAAAAACATATACTTGCCAGAACACATACTTAATTCAAACAATAATGCACATTTGTTGGTAATTTCTCGATAAAATTGACACTAATTTACAGACCCTGTGTCAGCGCTGCCAGTACAGAATGCTCCGCCATCTTGAATTGAATGAAAATTCGTGTTCCCTTTACCGTGATTTATTGTAGCTGTTAACCCTTTAACTACCATGCTCGCAAAAATGCGAGCAACATACCTCATTCAAAACTCGCTAGAAATGACTGATAACCCCGTATATATGACCCGTTATAGCCAAATTAGTCACTTGGGGGAAATCTCACATTTGTCATTATCTATACAGTGGTAATCTACATTCTTTTGTCTTTCCAAAGGTCCCAAAAGTTTAAAAATCGGATAACAAATGCCATTCTTACAAATTTTTGAAATAACCAAATTAGAGGCTGCGGTAAATATAAAAAGTTTTTTATAATCTATAATCTATGTTAAAGATTGAAGATAATTTTCGAATTGTTTTCCTTAGCAACCAATAATATAACAAAGTGAAAGAAAGGATATATGGTAAAAAACAAAAACTGAACATTTCACACATTTTAAGCTTGTATCGGCTGTAGCGTCATTTATAGGTTTGCGACTTCCGACTCATTTGGCTATAACGGGTCACATATATGTCTTCAATACTGATGTGCATTACAAAGGTTGACAAAATCGAGAAAGATGTTAAAATTGTCATATAAAGACTTTGAATTACAAACTTGATGAAAGATATTAAACTTTAACTCATTTTTTCATTCAATAAAAATATACTTCTACTGTACACTGTCACTGGGTTGCTGATTAATTAAAAATGTTTTAGATAAACTCTCAGAATCAAGTTTCTATAAAGACCTTAAGTTTTCACTTTCAATTAAGTTATTTGAAAAATGAAAACCATTTATTTCTTGTAAATTAGTTATGCAAAATTCATGATGAGACTTCGAAATTTTGGTACCGGTATACAAAATATTTTATCCAAAAACAAAAAACTTGTCACAGAGTTGTTAATTTTCATATTAAAATATTTCTAAGCAATTAATTTTTATATAATGCATTATCAAAGGTTAAAAAAATAATTTGACTATAACAAATCCCATGAGAGTTTATCTGCTCTAAAAATTATTTCACCTTTTACTCTTTCAAATATTGTGGTTAACTAATCTGACAAATAGTTCAATGCTTAAACACAGTGGAAAACCATGAAGAAACCTTGTAAATTCTTTTATAAGTCAGTTGTACTCACCTGTTGTATCTTATAATTGGATCCCTCGATAAAAGCAATATAATCTCGATAAAAACATAGTGGGCCACACATGATGCTATGGAAACAGAACAGGAAACTGAAGAACTCCAAAATGCCTGGCAATTTCCTGAAATTCCAGAAAATGTGCATGTTCATGTAGTCTTTTGTCACATCTGGGATTGAATGAGAGTTGTGAACTTAACCCCTTGTGGATGGATGACGTGTTAACATGCAAAAATTGTCCATGCTTAGAGGCGGGTGACGTGTTTAAACGTCACATGTGACACCCTACGTCATATTTAAAGATATATATTGTGGGAAAAGTCATTTTTACAATTTCGGCCAGAATTAAGCCCACAAAAGGGGTTAAAACATCCTAAAACTACAACAGAAATACTTCTTTTGACAATGTAAGCCAAGCATATTGAAGATAAAATCAATTTCAAAAAGGTGACTTTAATCCCCAAATAATCCAGTCCAGTGCTATCCAATTTCATCTGAAAATCCCGTCTTCAAGGGGTTAATGGATTAAGGATAGAACAGTATAATATGAAATGCAGATTTGCTATACTTTGTGATGTTCTAATAAACCAGGCTGACTATATTAAATCTTATAAAGAAGACTTCTGTGGCACTAAAGACATTTTGGAAACCTGAATTTCAGCCAATTTTGGCCAGAAAAAGGGGCATTAATCAGGGTTAAATCCTCACTTGACTCATTAATTATTAGAGTATTTCTTAAATAAACTTTAAAGATGTTTTATTTAAGATCATTTATCTTACTCCGAGACCAATTGCCTAAGGGTAGTTTTTTAGAAGTCTTTTTCTTAGCTCTTGAGGAAAATTAAATTTCCAACATTATGGAAATGCTTTACATCTTGCTTGTGCTAGTGTCCATTATTGTTGGAATGCACTGCAGTCATATAAGTGAAATAAATACCCTTAAACAAGGCATAAAACACCAATCAATCAATCAATCCCAGACTGTTCAAGTTGAACTCTGTGATGTTGTATGGGTGGTATGTCCATAGCACATTCAAGCTGTCTGTACTTAGCAGTAGAAGAAAAATTAAGTGTCTGTACATGTGTGTATTGCAACCCTTTTGCTACATGTAAGTGCTGTATTCAGAGAGCATGTCTCCTGTACTTCACAAAGGACATTCAATTTTTAACATACCAGGTGGCAGGCAATTCTTATTTTATGATTGTATTAGCGTGACTATTTCACATGTTAGTGAAATGACCCTGGTCCTGGGGTTTTCCCTAATCAGTCAGTCAACACATCATTGAGGCTTGCATACTTCCAAGGAATAGTTTTCAACATTTGGCTATAATAGGACAAAATAGTGACCTATTCTTGACAGACTTTCTGAAATTAAAAAAAAATTAAAAAATTTGGAAACACTTTAGTTGCATATGCATGTATGATAAATCTTCCATATAATACATTTTCTAATATAAAGAAAATGTAGGTCTACTTTACATTAGAATATTGAACAATAAATTATAATGAATAATACTGTACTTCATTAAATATATTATTCAACAAATTATTAAATTGTCCAACAACTTTGGAACACCTGACAACTTAATAACTTGTTGTCCTAAACATGTATTTTGTAGCTACAAAATACCTACAGACCTACAGGAAAAACAAAAATCTAAAATCTTTTTGTAAAGGTGAAGCTAAATTCCCTTTGTATCAAACAAGTTGTAACTCTCCTACTTCCAGACGAACATATTTAATGATTTAATTTCTATTTTTTTTTTTAAAGACCTGTTTGTGTTCTGGTGTTTTTGAAATCCATCCTGAATATCTTGTTTCCTACATATTGATCGCCTATTTTCTGTACCATTTACCTGGTCATAACCATCTATCAAGATGTATGTAGGTAACCCATAATTACTCCAGATTAAGACCTATTGAGGAATTTGTCTCTGAGATTTTACCTAAACCCTGAGATGGTTCATCAGTTTTGATTGAGTGACGTCCCAGTGTGATTAAGTTTTATCAACATATTGGAGCTTTCGAAGTAAAGTGCAGCATGCATTTACTTAGCAATGGAGGTACATTTCCAACCTAGCCACCACTTTCTGTTTTATTGAAGTCTTAGAGGGACTATAAATATGACTGTTTAGTGTGAGAGTTTGTGTGACTGATAGTGACTGTTTGTGTGGCTGCCGGTTTGACTGTTTGTGTGGCTGCCGGTTTGACTGATTGTGTGGCTGCCGGTTTGACTGATTGTGTGGCTGCCGGTTTGACTGTTT
>JAVFBX010180138.1:0-14648 GCA_034783855.1 Mopalia kennerleyi
GTACTCAAGGGTATTTCACTTATATGACGACGGATTGTCCACTTCAAACTGTTCCTTGCCCTATTATGGTGGAAAACTGGAAGGAAACCTCGTAACAATCAATCAATGAAAAAATCAATTAATCAGTCAATGAAACCCACATTCATGATAGCTAATACAAATTAACTTCATTGATTAGGGCATTAGGTGTCGCTGTTTATGTAAGCAATGAGCCTGTTCACCAATCACCTTTCCATCTTTGTGAAATAATGAGCATTACCATGAGCATAGTCATTACTTTCTCCTGAGATGTCTGTAGGTTACCCATAACAACCTGAGATTAAGATCTTATCAGATACTTGTCTCTGAGTGTTTATCTAGGAGATGATTCATTGTTTGAGATTCTATGTCAGATATCTTGTTTGCTGCAAACGTTTCACATACTTACTATACCATATGCATTGTCCTCACCTTCTCCTGAGATGTCTGTAGGTTACCCATAACAACCTGAGATTAAGATCTATTCATAAAATTGTCTGTGAGTGTCTATCTGGTTTATGAGATGATCCATTTATTGAGTTATGCTTTACCCAGACCAGATATCTTATTTGCTGCATACGTACCACATAATTTCTATACCTTGTGCATAGTCATCACCTTCTCCTGAGATGCTGTAGTTTACTCATAATAACCCAAGATTAAGATCTTATCATGAAATTGTCTCTGAATGTCTATCTTGTTTATAAGTTATGTTTAACCCATGCCAGATATCTTGTTCAATTGTTATATATCAGATACTTTCTATATCATGTATATGTTCATTACTTAACTCAAAAAGTCTGTATGTTACTCATAACAACCCGTGATTAAGATTTATTGAGAAACTAGTCCCTGAGTGTCTAGAATTTCATGTCTAGAACATGAAATTCTAGACATATATTTATTTAATTTGTAAGGCACTACGCACTCGGCTCTTGTCAAAATCGTGTCTCTATAATACATAAAAATAATGAGATTGAAGCTGATTTAATCTTACACTAAAATGTTTTCGTTGGAGCCTTTTTGTCGGGAATTACAAGTATATATTTCACCTAAGCTGTTTTTAATTAGCTCATTATTTTTCCACCTGAGGCTTTCTTAATTAGTTTATTAACAGGTAGCAGGTGTTTGTACGAACAGTAAACTCAACCATGTTAAATGGTAATCTTATATAAGGTTTTATTCTTGTCTTTTCTGACTTTAATCTTGATAGGCAAAATTTTAAAGGTAAGTTTTCTTTTGATTTTAAACTTAATTAATGCAGCTGTTTCTTTTGACTTTAAGTGTTGCATAAATGAATAAATTTATATTTAACACTTATTTTGAGAAAGCTGCCAGTGGGACCATGACCGCTCACTGTCTTGTGGTGCGAGTTTCACTCGTATAATGGTGTGCCAGTCCAATGGGAGACGGAAAACCTGTTGGACGCCACTGGTAAGGATAACAAGTCAAGAAAAAATCGCAAGTTCAAAGGATGCAAAGGACCCAAATACAGATTAGTTTCTTGTTGACAGTTAACCCCCCAAAAATCCTTTTTTAGTTTTCACAAAATCAATGAGTTAAGACGTTATATTCTAGGTATGTTCGTTCGTTTAATTGTGGTTTAAATAACGTTAGACTCAAGACAAGGGTATTTCCCTTACATGACGACAGATTGTCCACTTCACACTGTTTCTTACTCAAATACAGTGTAAAACGGAGAGAAAAGCTGGATAGCAACCTTGTCACAACCACCCCCGCCATTCAAATACTAGGAGTATAATGCCTTTTGTGAATTAGGTCAAGTTTAAATATAGGTAAAAAAAATATCAAATATTTAAATGAGAATGGGTCTACCTTGAAAATAATAGATTTATTTTGGCTTGATAAGTTTTCTCATGAAATATGTTTACTTTGAACATTAGTGTTTAAATTTATAAACAAACTAAAATACTTCATGAAATGATGGTAATCAGAAATTGTTCATAAAGCCTAATTTTGGGCGTGTGCTTAATTTGAATAAAATTAAAAATTAAAACTGATGACTGAAACTGATTAGTGTTAAAACTGTACTACAATTGCCTCATTTGGACACCCAGTTTTAAGAAACGTTAACATGTAGAAGATAGGGAAACTGTTAAAATTAGACACCCAGTTACTTAAAAAGTGAAGCAAAATGACCATTCTGGACACCATACTTTTGATTTCTGGCTGAGCCCCTGCTCCAGTGCTTTAATTAAAGGGTTATGTCTAACTGAAAAACATTCTGTCATAAGCTTGACAACTACACAGCCTTGTTAAATTGCTCAATCTTGATACCTGTAATCAAGAGTGTACAGGTAATGTTGATTCTGTACATCTAGAGTAAAAGTGTTCTGGGAACAATCCAGCGCACAGAAAATGAACCCTGGCCAAAACAGATCCTGTGTAAATATATTTTAGTCCTGTCCTAAGTCACCTTGCTAACCTGCCGGCCTGGGTAATGTGGAGCAAATCTACATGGTAATAGTGAGAGGAATAAAACACCACTGAAGCAAAGTCAGAGGGAAGAATTTACTGGGAAAGATTTAACTTAAGCATAGTCAAAGGCAAGATGAATTTATTAGGAGAGCACAACTAAAGCATAGTTAATAGTAGGACATTTATAAAGCATAATTAAATGCAGAAAATTTATTTGGAAAACATAACTAAAGCATATATAGTTTAAAGTAGGAAATTGATGGGAAAGATTTAACAAAAGCATAGTCAAAGGCAGGATTGAAACGACACAACTAAAGCATAGTGAAATGAAGGTTATCCATTGAAACGACACAATTAAAGCATAGTGAATGAAGGTTATCCATTGAAACGACATAACTAAAGCATAGTGAAATGAAGGTTATCCATTGAAACGACACAACTAAAGCATAGTGAATGAAGGTTATCCATTGAAACGGCACAACTAAAGCATAGTGAAATGAAGGTTATCCATTGAAACGACACAACTAAAGCATAGTGAAATGAAGGTTATCCATTGAAACGACACAACTAAGGCATAGTGAAATGAAGGTTATCCATTGAAACGACACAACTAAAGCATAGTGAAATGAAGATTATCCATTGAAACGACACAACTAAAGCATAGTGAAATGAAGGTTATCCCTTTCAACTAAAGCATAGTGAAATGAAGGTTATCCATTGAAACAACACATCCAAGGCATAGTGAAATGAAGGTTATCCATTGAAACAACACAACTAAAGCAAAGTGAAATGAAGGTTATCCATTGAAACCACACAACTAAAGCAAAGTGAAATGAAGGTTATCCATTGAAACAACACAACTAATTTCTAAAGCATAGTGAAATGAAGATTATCCATTGAAACGACATAACTAAGGCATAGTGAAATGAAGGTAATTCATTGAAACGACACAACTAAAGCATAGTGAAATGAAGGAGGAAATTACATGGAAGATACAACTGAAACAAAGAAAATGTATGAGGAAATTACTAAAGCATAGCTATAAACTTATGATCCATTATTGATAGGGTTTGTTTGTTTGTTTGTTTGATTGGGGTTTAACGTCACACTCAAGGCTATTTCTCCATGTTTGAAGGATTGTACAATTCACACTGTTACTTGCTTAATTATAGTAGAAAACTGGGGGGGAAACCTTGTTAAACCCACTCCACGATTGCCAGAGCCATATTATGTGACTCACCCATATACTAGTACCAGATGGTCAACAGAGAGACTCAATCCTGTGAACGGTACATCAAAGTAGGATTAGTAAGCACACATCAGGGCTTGAAAATTAGACGTTCCTGGAGCCCCGGGCAACCAAATCTTTAAGTGGGGCAAGTCAATTTTTCTGGAAGTTAACATGGAAGAGATAGGACAGGGCAACCAAACCAATTGTAGATTGGGCTTTAAGGCAACCTGGGAAATCCCTAATTTTCAACCCCTGCACATGCTATTCAGTAAGCCACAGTCGCCTTTATGACAAGAAAGTATGCTGCTATTTTTCTTGGCTGGCCACACTCTATGGATCCTACTATGGGTTAATCAGAGGCTCTCTCTTCCCTTGAGTAAAAACATGTGACAATGCCTCAAACAGTGTATATAAAGAGTACTGTATCCAATGTACTTTGGCCGCAACTGTCTGCAGACAACCAGAAAAATAGAGAAAGCCAAGAAAACAATTAAACGTGTCAGAAAATTGATTTATGTGTTTAAATTCATTTCTAGGATGTTCTTTGTTGAGTTACAGCTTTTGTTTTGTTTTATAGTTGTTTTATTGCCTAATAAGAAAGCCTCATTATGAAAACAAAGTGGCATTTTTCCATTATGTGGTTTTTTCTAAGGCTTCAGAGTTTGTTTGGATAAAAAGATTTAAAAGTTTAAATAAAAGCAGTACAGATTTACATAATATAAGCCATAAATCAACAAGCAAAAACTAAGATAAAAGAAAAAAGAAAGGTAAAACAAATTGTAGTTTTCTTGTACATTAGGCAATAGCAATTAAGAAACAATTCCCAAGTGACAGGTGCAGTAAAGCTTGGGGAGGATTGTATGCCATAATAATTAACTTGTAGGATTGATTGAGTTATTGGTGTAAAATGCCATGCTAAAGGGTGTTTCACTTATATGACAATGGTGTACTTCCAATGAGATTGTTTGTTTGTTTGATTGGGGTTTAACGTCGTACTCAAGGGTATTTGACTTATATGATTACAGACTGTCCACTTCACACTGTTCCTTGCCCTATTATGGTGGAAAACCGGGAGGAAACCTCGTAAAAACCACCCTCCTGATTGCCGGAGCCACATCTTGTGACTCACTCATATACCTGAGGGTTGACAGACGGACTCAATCCTGTGAACGGTAAATCGAAGTAGGCGTTAGAAAGCTCGCTCGCTAACCACTACGCCACGGCCGTGGGCCGATTAAGAATTTGAAGGACCACATACTGATATGCCACATACTGAGACAGTCTTTTTTTTGCAACACAAGTCTGTTATGCAGCATTTAGTAATAGAAACAAATAAATATTTTGCCCTTTAATCATTTAATCTTAAAAAAAGGCTTACTGGATCTTTAGCAAATGCATCTGGTAAAATATTTTCCTGTTCCAGTTTTTTCTGAATATAAACAGCAGCTTGGACCATTCCCTGGAAAAAGTGGAAAGTCAGGCAAGTTATACTTACAGTATATATAAATGCTTCAGCAACTGTCAGACACAATGTATAATATCAACAAAAACATAAATTTGACAAGAACAAAGCCATAGAGTAGCAATGCTGGGTTAAATACAAAACTAGATTATGTCGGCTAAATGTCCCCCAAAAATTCAAATAGGGGAAAAAAACCCAAACAAAACCAAAACATCATTTAGGAAAGAAAGGTGGCCTCCTTAACAGACATTTGACAACATACATGTACAAGCCAATTTAAGAGATTGGCTTCTAATAACATGTAAGTGATCAATAGCACACACATTTGTTGACTGTATTTTTCTCAGCTGAAATTTGTTTTTTGTAAACTACATAGTTTAGGATTAGACTAACCTGGTGACCATACCAATCCTCTTTAACAGGGTTTATGGGTATATGTTCTGGCTCAGCCTTTAGATCCGTGATTATATCCTGTCAAAATAAGAATTTAATTGATTCAGGTACTTATGACATGCTGAAGGTTTTTGCAACAAAAGTATAAAACCAAAAATGTTGAATCAAACAAAATCTATAAGATAGGTTTACAAAATATAATACCAAGTTATTTATTTTTTTATGAGAATTGTTTAGACTCATATAGTTTGTTTAGACTCATATTGTTTGTTTGTTTGATTGGGGTTTAAGGTCATTCTTAAGGATATTTCACTTATATGACGATGGATTGTCCACTTCACACTGTTCCTTGCCCTATTACGGTGGAAAAACAGGAGGAAGCCTTGTAAAAACCACCCCCTGGGATTGACGGAGCCACATCTTGTGACTCACTCATATACCTGAGGTTCGACAGATGGACTCGATCCCGTGAACGGTACAGTCATACAGAGTTACAAATGTATAGACCCCCACATAGTCATATTGACCACGGCCTTCAGCCCTCTGTACTTCTCAGTGTTGATTGAACAAAAGGCATTAACTGTTTTATAACATGACATCAGAAGTCTATTAACTAGAAGTATGCAACTGCCGTATAGTAATGTCCACAGCATTGTAGGCCAGCAAGAAAATGACATCACATTTTAGACACATGTATTTTTAGTTGTGAGGAACTCTGAGTAATGTCGTCCCTGATCAGCGACTGAGTAGCAATATGATCGAGGAACACCAGAAGTTTCCCACAATGCACCATTTTAAAGTTGCGTTTTCAGAATTTTCTTGTGTGCTACGTCACATGGTATGTTATAACAGAGGGCTCAGTCCCCCAGGTTGTTTGAATAATTTCACTCACATGGTGGCGTGCCAACACAATGGGTGGAGGAAACCACTTTCTACAACACTGGCAACAAACAAAGACAAGACAGCACCAATACAGGACATTATACAAAGACATCAATATCAGATTTGCTTCATGTTGCCCTTTAGCTCTGGTGGCATCAGGGCACCAGGAAGCTACCTCCCAAATCATGGCTTCTTCTAGAGACATGGGGTTTCACCTGAACTATGGTGATATGGTTGCATGATTTCCCTTGGGTGATTATGGTTGTGTTTAAGTTCACTTTTTTGGGAGTGCACCACTGTCATATAAGTTAAATACCCTTAAGAACACCAATCAATCTATCAATTGTAGAATATCAGGTTTGACTGAGAATGAGTTAACAATGTAAATTCATTGAGTGTATAAAACATCAGGTAACATGTACCTGGAGAGAGAGTGTTCCTCTAATACTCAACACCACCTTCTTATTCTTATGATCCAGGGACACGAAGAATGGGGTCTCTCCAACCTGAAAACAAGGTTTAGGGTTAGTTTTAGGGTTAGTTTAGAGTTACTATAAGGTTAGTTTTGAGGTTAGGTTTCGTATTAACCCTTACCCAGAACTAAAAATACATGTTATATCTTACATGATGGATAGGCCATAAAATATCATACTACATTTTTAAGCACATTGTTTAACATGGCCACACAGGTCACTTTCACAAAATTGTCATGCAACAATAAAATCTTGTACTTCATTTTAAAACATATTGTTTGACATGGCCACACAGGTCACTTTCACGAAATTGTCATGCAGCAATAAAATCTGGTACAATATTTTTCCACCTTTTACTAAACAGGATGATATTTTTTTGTCATACAACATTGTGTGAAAGTGGCCCCAGAACAGAGAAAAACCAATAACTGAAAGCTTTGACCTTTACAAGTCTCTTATGTATAATTTTAACCTAGCGGTTGAAACCATCACTCTGCCAACCTAATTCATCATGTCTGGGTTTTGGTTCGTAATCTGGCCAATAAATTTTGTGACCCTATCAATATTCACTTTATTCGGTGTCTTTTCATATAAAATGTTTTCTTCGACATATCTTGATTTGCAGCTGTTTTATATTAAAAGATGAAATGGGAAATTACCAGTAACCAGGGAAACTTCCTACTGAGCTGCTAAGATTTTGGTACGTGTAAATACAGAAAATATATTCTGTTTTTTTGCTCGCAAGCACAAAGGGGGAAGGATACTACCCTCGACATTGTTAGCAAGGACAGCCACAAGACATTGTAAACAGATATTGATTCATTTGTTTGTTCGTTTGGGATTTAACATCATATTTAATGGTATTTCACTTATAGGACGATGAATTGTCCATTTCACACCAATTCCTTGCTTAAATGGAAAACTGTGAAGAAAGCTAGTAAAAAAAACAAACACCCAATTGATTGTTAGATCCACACCATGTGACTCACTCATATACCTTATGGTCAACAAGAGGTCTTTAATCTGTGGGCGGTACATGGAAGTAGGCTTAGTAGGCAGACATGATAACCACTAGGCCACGGGTTTGTTTGATTGGGATTTTACATCATACTCAAGGGTATTTCACTTATTTGACCGAGAGTAAAAACCTTGTAAAAACCACCCCTGCGATTGCTGGAGCCACATCCTGTGACTCTCTCATATACATGCACCTGATGGGATCGCACCTGACTCGATCCCATAAACAGTAAATTGAAGTAGGATAAGGGAGCGCACATGCTACCACTTAGCCACGGCCAGTAATAGATACTGAACTGACTTACATCCACATGGTATGTAGCGTAGATTATGTCCTTCTCGCAGAGTCCACTGATCTTGTTGAGGGCAGCAAAGTTACACTGACAACAGTTATCATTCACTAACACACTGTGTTTTGGGGTCTTCCTGCCACACAGAGATAAACAACAACAACACCTGCAAAGGGAAAGAAAAACTAGCAATATAGATGATCAATTTCATACTAATTGATGATATATTTTTAAAACGGAGAAAATCCTTTCAGCAGGCATCGAACTCAAAACCTTCACTTGACAAACTCAAATCTCTATGAGTTATATACTTTGAATAAATTAAAAGAGAAAAATTTGCTTGCGTCCACTGGGATTCAAACCCGTGACCTTTGGGTTAGAGGCCCAACACTATACCCACAGAGCTACAGAGACTCACAGCAGAATGAGTCCAAAATAGTGACCCAGTGAAGACAGTGAAGATTTTCTCTCTACATAAAGCATGGACAAAGGTGATGCTAAGAATTTAGATGTGTAATGTCATACATAAATACACTAGCATGGTAAATAATTTCAAACAATGGTTGCAATTTCATAAGGACATGAGTACTCGCTATATTCAGAAGTACATTACTAATTGTTTGTTTGTTTGATTGGGGTTTATATAAGTGAAATACCCTTGAGTACGACACTCAAGGGTATTTCACTTATATGATGACGTGCCAGCCCAATGGGTGAAAGAAACCATCCTCGACACCACTGGCGACATACAAAGATGCCTGTGACAAAAACAGGACGCAATACAGACACCACAAACAGATTGCCTTCCTGTTCCCCTTTAGCTCTGAGATCATCCGGGCAACAAAAAGCTCCCTCCAGCCACCCGCCATCATAAAAATTTGATGTCCAACTAATTTAGAAGACAAATTAAAGAAAGAAAAAAATTCTAAAGAAAAAAGTTATCATAGAATTTATTAATTTCTGAGGCAGAAGAAAACTTAAATAAAGAAAAAAAATTCTAAAGAAAAAAGTTATCACAGAATTGATTAATTTCTGAGGCAGTTGAATGACAAGAAACAACACAAAGACGTCATGGAAGTTTAATGCAGTTGCAATCTCCACCGAATCATTGTTTACTTAGCAGAACAACATGCTAGATAATCAATACTGCATTGTCAACAAATTGACATATGGATGAATGACTTTCATCATCTGAGGTTAGAATGACCTTTAAGTTAAACATAAGGTTATGTAAGAAGAGAATAAATTTAAGAGCCGTTCGACAAAACCTGAGCCTACAAAGTTATATTACTCCCCTGAAGAACAGAAATGGCAGGCTTTCTCATTTAAGGTGAGTGCTCTGTGTTAAAGCATAGTCTGCAAACTTCAAAGTAAAACACCTGAAATGGCCATTCAAATTTTAACTGACCCTGACAGAATAAACCATCACACGAATGCACTGCCGTTCCAACCATGAGGAAAACATATTTTTTTCAGGTGTTTGCAAGTCATAGCTTTGCTTGATTGATTGATTAGTTTTTTACGCCATGCTTAAGTGTATTTCATGCACTTATATGACGGCGGTGTATTCCAACAATAATTGATACTAGCACAACCAAGATGTGACGGAAGACAGTATTGCTACTCTTCAAACAAATTGCCCTCTGCTTTGCCAAAAATTAACAAATCTGCGTGAAAAAGTTGGATCTACCAAAAAATATGTGCGGAAAACTGATATATTTTTCTCAGTCAAAAAGGGCATAGCCTCGTCAACAAGATAAAAAATCTAATTTAATCTGGTTATAACAAAGCATAGCTACATGTATATAAGCCTTTAAACTTTGAGTTAAATATGCTGAAGACTTACAATAAAAAGGGGGGAAAACTGTTGTATTAGGATCAGACTAGGCTAAATGATGTAATTGTCTCTGCTTCCACCACTAGGCGACTAAACCAATTCTTCGTAAACCAATAACCTAATGCATCAGATATTGAAGCCTTTTAAATACCAACTACCCCAATAAAATATGTGGGCTGCTGAGAAAAGTGCCAACAGACAGCCGGATGAAATATAATATTTTATATTTAACGAACAATAAGCTGCCTAATGGAAATCAGATGAATAATTTAAGGATATTGAGTAAAAATAGATTGCATGAGCTGAGCTAACATTACCATACATCATTCTTATAGCGATAAGGGATTATAGAGTAGGCCATATCAGAGATTTATGGTGTCATGAAAGAAAGGCTGGCATAAGGCAGTGATTTATAGGGAGGGTTTAATATCTTAGTACACATCTAACTTCTCAAATATCTATGCACTTACTAGGTAATTTTGGGAAAGATTTTTTTCGTAAATTTATGGACAATGTGTTTGTTTGTTTGTTTGACTGGGGTTTAACATCATACTCAAGGGTATTTCACTTATATGACAACGGATTGTCCACTTCACACTGTTCCTTGCCCTAGTATGGTGGAAAACCGGAATGAAACCTCGTAAAAACCACCCCCGCGATTGCCAGAGCAACATCTTGTGGCTCTCTAATATACCTGAGGGTTGACAGATGGACTCGATCATGTGAACGGTAAATCAAAGTAGGCGTTAGAAAGCGCGCTCGCTAACCACTACGCCACGGCCGCGGTCCCTGATAGGCTCTGCAGACTTAGAATGTCAAGTTTGCTAACCTTGGCGAGAGAGGGTCCGTGATGTTTGAGTCTGCGATGATCTCCAGTTCTGGCCTCTCGTTATCCAATCGGACGACCTTTATATGTTGATTAACCAGGACGATGATGCCCCCATACTCAATGGCTCCGCTTATTTTATGCCAGCTATCCTGCTCGTTGACAATACTGTCCGCCATCTGTACATCAAATTCAATTACTATTTGATCGTCAGCCTCCTCATGCTTCCCCGATCTATAGGTAAAACCTATCAGAAACAATTGACATAGCAAGTATCACATATGAAAGAGACTGGTTAAAAATAAAAGCCAGTAAATGAAAACGAAGTTGGTTAAAGGTGTTTGTTTGTTTGATTGGAGTTTAATGTCCTACTCAAGGGTATTTCACTTATATGACGATGGATAGTCCACTTTCCACTGTTATTTGTCTAATTATGGTGGAACTATCCACTAAGACACGGCGCCCTGATTTTAAGTGAGTGGCAATTAATGAAGATGGAATTGGTTAAATTTGAGTGAAAGAGAATGAAGAAGAACTTGGCTCAAAATGAGAGATAGAGAATGAAGAAAAATTGGTTAAAAGTGAGTGACAGTCGAATAAGAAATTGGTTAAAAGTGAGTGATAGTTGAAGAAGAAATTGGCTCAAAGTGAGAGATAGAGAATGAAGAAGAAATTGGCTAAAAATGAGTGACAGTTGAACAAGAAATTGGCTCAAAATTAGTTATAGTTATTGGACATAAAATTAGTCAAAACTGAAAGAGAAAAGGAAGAAGAAGTAGGTTAAAAGTGAATGTCAAAGAATGGAGAAATTTGTTGAAACTGATTGACAGTTATTGAAAAAAAAAGTCCTCAGACAAGGACAGATAATGAAGAAAAAATTGCTTAAAAGTATAATGTAATACAGCTAAGGAAATAAAGCTAATTGGAACAGTTGATGGAAAATAGCTCATACTTCAACCCCAAAATATGAAGCAAAGTATAAACTTTTAAAAGGTACACATATTTTTCTCACAAAAAATTGCCATGAAAATCCTGGCCAAATGATTTTAATTAGTGAATGATAAATTGCTGTCACTGTGACAAAAATTCCAAGAATGCAGTATTTCCATAGCGTTTCTCAGTCCAAAATCTGTGATTCTACATGGTCATGTTATTCAGATTTTATGTTAACACCCATTAAGCCACCAATAATTATAGGTTATTACATACAACTGAATCCAATATGGAGTTCTATTGTACGAGGACATGTCGGGTTGACATTCGTATTGGACGAGCCGTCGAAGGCGTCAAGTCCAATACGGACTTTCAACCCGACATGGACAATTACAATAAAACTCATATTGGATTCATTTGTTTTATTATACACAGAGGCATAATGTAGAAGGAAGAATTTACCTAAAAACATGTATGTTACATTTCAGAACACTCACATGCTTATGAAAAAACGTTGTGAACAGATAAAGTTATGACGTCTTAGAACATATTTTGTCATCTTCGACAGTGTCTTGATGGCGCTGCTGATTATGACATCATGCTTTTGTACTCAAATGCTTCCCTCTGTGGAGTAGCGGGACGTCGGATCCAATATGACTTTTTCCCAATCCAATAGGACATTTGATCAAATCCAATATGGTATTCTATTGTACCGTCACGTGGTACAAACGGAGTGCTTTCATTGGATAACATGTGTATAATAACTCTAATTACGGTGTAAATCCATCAAAAGGCTCCAAACATCTCATCACATTGCGTCGTATTTTAACATTTTTAGATCCAGATTTTTTTCCTTCTCTAGCTATTTTTGTTAACTATAAAAAAAAGAGGGACGAACGGACATGAATATGACAAAACGTCAACATTAAGTAGTCAGAGCCGTAAAAATTCGTAAATTAAAAAGAAATAAAAAAATACCTGTATTAGACACAGTTCCAAAATCCACATATCCAGCATCGTTCTGGGAGGTATTCTCCGATGATATGTAACTTGTATTCAGTTTATCAAAACTATCAAAACATCCAAGATTCTGTCCTGTCGAGACGACCCTAATGGCTTCCACAGTCATATGTGCGGATTCATTCACAGGAAGTTTCATATCAACAAGTGTGTGGCCGGAGGTATTGGCTGGGATGGACACGATCACAGAGACAGTCATGATCTCGCCGACGGTCATGTTATCCGACGTCATGTTAAAGCTCAGGGAGGGTATCGCTGCATTCGTGTTGTTGTAATACTAGAAAATAAAACAGATATAATAACATGAACTTAAAAATTCACAAATTCACATTACATATTAGTTCACATAGCTTAAGTACACAATTCACAACTGTAGTTGATTATATAATGTAATATTTTTGTAAATTTTTATAACAGTAAGTCAGCTGTTTATTGATTTATTGATTGGTGCTTTTTTTCCCATGTTTAAGAGTTTTTAAAAAAAATATATGTTGGTTGATTGAGTGATTGATTGGTGTTATTCTGTGCGATAAGAAAATTAATTTGTAATTTCACTGTAAATGATGTCAACAAAACACTACAGGAACCTTACACCAGCCACTCGCTCAAACATGAGTCTATAGTTTGTCTGATAAGAATTTGACATGCTCTTTCAATTGTGAGTTCAGAACTGTAAATCACCATACATTTTGTTGAGTAAAAATGGTTTTTATATTTTTATTAGTTGCGAAAGTATTATATCACCTAAACACACAAATTTCTTGTTTCTGGCAAATTCTGATGCCTTCAACCAAAGAAAGACATAATCTATTTGCCTACTATACTAACTGTCAAAGTCCTCAGAATAAGATTAACATTACCAATTTTATGTGCGGAATTTAAGATGATTTTAGGGTATCAATAATGGAACTTCGTTTCAATAAACTCAGTTTGATTGATTGGGGTTTTACCGTTTAATGCCAATCTTAAGGTTATTTCACTTATATGAAGGTGATAAATTCCAACAACAATTGACACTAGCACAATAAAGATGTGGAACATTTCTGTAATGTTGGAAAGTTATTTTTCCTCCAGCCTTAAGAAAAGACAGTATTGCTACTCTTCAAACAAACTGCCCTTTTCCAGAGGGCCAATAAGCCCATAAGTTGTTACTCCATAATTAGCTCACCTGTGTTAAGTTATGTCGTACTTAAGGCTATTTTACTCATATGAGTGACAGAGCCAGTCCATGAGGGAGGGAAATGCATTACCTGTCACTGGCAGATGACAGGGGCGAGCCAGGAGTGTCAAAAATACAAAGTGAACATGCTGTAACAGATTGGCTTTGTGTGGCCCCATTGCTCTAGGACACTAGGTCCCAGCTGTTCAAAGGCCTATCAACTATAATCATGGATGATTAAGCTTGTTTGTTTATTGGATTTGGGTTTAACGCCGTACTCAAGGGAATTTCACTTATACAATGACAGATTCACCACTTATTAGTGTTCTGTGCTTAATTGCGATGGAAAACTGAGAGGAAACCTTGTAAATACCCAACCCCCTGATCGCTGGAGCAGCATGGTGTGACTCACTCATATACCCGAGGGTCGAATGGTAGATCGAAGTAGGATTATGGGGCCGTCACTCTAACCAGTAAGCCACGGGTTCCTGGATTAGAGAAATGACATTAATCCATGTTATAGGCCGCCATTTTAACCACTAAGCCAGGGGTTCCTGGATTAGAGAAATGACATTAATCCATGTTCTAGGACGTCACTCTAACCACTAAGCCACGGGCTCCTGGATTAGAGAAATGACATTAATCCATGTTATAGGCCGTCACTCTAA
>JAVFBX010180149.1:0-14647 GCA_034783855.1 Mopalia kennerleyi
CCCCCACCCCCCCAAAAAAAAATTAATTTTGCGTCCCAAATATTAACATTGCTTAATGTTTTATTAATTGGATGTATATTTATTGACTGATTGATTTATTTGTGAGAGAGAGAGAGGGTGTAAGGGGATGGGAATTCAACTCTAAAGCATGAACTTTAGAACTTTGAGTTATATTGTTCTCAATAAGGACATTATTCGGTGACTTATTTATTTTGATTATAAATAGATGGGTTTTATTTTGTAATAATTTTGTATCCTTTATTCTATTTAAGTATCATTCGCTTGACTTTTAGCTCACTAATGCACAA
This sequence comes from Mopalia kennerleyi, assembly GCA_034783855.1. Taxonomy (NCBI): domain Eukaryota; kingdom Metazoa; phylum Mollusca; class Polyplacophora; order Chitonida; family Mopaliidae; genus Mopalia; species Mopalia kennerleyi. The sequence goes on from JAVFBX010180149.1 coordinate 309, forward strand.
AGAGCAAAGATCAAATCTTAGGCCATGTCCGTGGAGGCTTTTTTTCGGAGAAAGACAATCTTCTTATGGCTTTTGTCAGCTTTGCCTTATTTAAGTTAAAACTTACAACGATAACTCTAAGTGTGATATTAGGCGAGAAAAACATCTTAAATCTTTTCGTCATTTATCAGAGAATTCTCTCGGGAACCATTAAAAGCTAGCGAAATGGCTCTGCTATAGTGCATTGGATCAATCAGCCTTGTAAAATTAAGACGGCCGTCAAAATCCCTTGCTAAGCATCTCGCGTGAGCTCGTGAAGTACTGTCGTCTGCTACTTTGAAGAATCACTGAGCGGCTATCAGAAGGTATTCTCTGGTCTCCTACGGCCATTTCACTTGTCCATTCAGTGACTAAAGACCACTCAACGAGCCTTCTAAATGGAAAAGACCGATGAAAAATAGCTGGGAATCTCATCGGGCTTGGCGGATCGAAATCGACCTCAGTTGTTAGGAGACGCCATTAAAACCACTGACAATAAGATGGTCTATGCTCAAGGGACGGTTCGGCTAAATCTCAACGGCTTTGGTAAAACATTTCCGGGTAGAAGGAAGGGCGAATCGTGGAACTGGCTGTTTGTCCCAGTCAATTAAACGCTGGTTGACTCGATCGAAGCCATCTCCACGGTATCATTTAACTTTCAGTGTCTTTCACAACAGGAAAACGCGCGCCATTGAACAGTCATGAAAAAAATAAAAGATTTAAAAGATACCTCTGCGAGAAAGTTTGCCTGACAAACAGCTCATTTAGACGATTTAATAATTCATGGGTAATGTAAAAGCCAATCCTCGGGAGACCTTCGTCAGAGTTTTGAGTTTGTTTGTTTTCGTTGTTTTGTTTCTTTTTTGAGTTCTTTTCTTAACAGATCCGTTGCGAACAATTTGAGGAAACATGTAGCTCCTCGATAATACCTAACGTCTCGGCTTATTGAATCACACACGATATTAAGTTGACGTATCAAAAGTCTGTTGGCTGTATTTTCAATTGAAATTTTCATAACGCTTTATTAAGAAGATGAAAGAGAAGCTGTGTGTCTTTGGGTTAAATACCATTCATAATTGACGGCGATAAATGAGTACAAAGATTTCCTGCGAGCGCTGTACTCCCATTCCAAGCTCTCTCTTTCACTACTAAATTTTGCATGTCGCGTTAATTTTCTCTTTATTCCCGGCATGCCTCGGGGCCAACACTGATTAATATTTCACTCTACGATAGGCTGTCTTGCTCCAAACTTTGACGTTTTATGCATATATCCCTGTAGGTTAGAAACTATACAGATATACTTAATGGCTGTATACATATAGGGTTAACCACGCATCTACCTAATTATTAATTAAGCTTCGTTACATCCGCTGTTTCAGCTTTTTTTCCGCAATGTTCACACATACAAAATAGTCCGTGGTTCCCGGAGCTGATACCTTAGATCTTCACAAGAGATTTTATTACACCAATAAATAATAATATCTCCTCTTTGCCCATAAATTTGGGCAAAGTTATAACAAAAATCAAACACGTTATAGAAAGAAACAAAACACCCGCGAAACCAGCAATTCTTTATTCATTAAAATCACAAGTAAAAGGAAAATAAATGCATCTATACAGATTTTATACGACCTTAATAAAATCTTCTCCTTATTGAACTTTCAATGTACGAAAGTTTAATCAATATTATTTAAATAATAAGAGACAGTTTACCGAGAGTAATGTATGGAAATAGATACACATATGTACATACCTTCCCCTAACCTTGGTAACATAGATATGATTAGATTCACCGAAAACTTCATTTAACAGTTTTTTAAATTATATGCGCATATAGCTTATATATACTATCTTAAATAGAAAAACAAATATAAGCACAGATAAAATAATTATATACTTTCACATGATACAACTATATTTATGCACAGAAGTAACTTTGTTTTTTTTTCAAAGCAGACACGTGTATTTTATTTAATAGGATATAGTTACATGCATAAAATAAATCGTTATATTTACAACCGAAACAATTTATTTAATTTGTGTATTATTATATTTTATGAGGATGAATATACATTTTTAATATAATACACAGACAGATTATATATATTATAGTGTGTGATAAACAGATATATCAATGTATATTATTTGCATACATTTTACCTTAATCATTAGCAGAAAAAAATCAAACTCAGTAATTAAACTGAATACATACTTAAAGCATTGAGATTATTACAATGATTATTCTAATGGTACACATATGTTAAATTGATCATTATACACATAATACATATACGGTACCAATATAAGTGAATTAAGAGATGGTTATGTATACGATTGGTAAATAATAGATTTCCTAGCAGAAGAGAAATTGTTTTGTTCGGAATTTAAGACCGAAAGTTAGCTATTGTGTCCTCTTTTTAATGTTGACAATTACCAAATACAATATAGAAATGTAAAAAACAGATGAAATATTTATGAAGCAGGAAAAATAAGAAGAAAAAAAATCTAAACCAACAGCACAAATGTTGTGTTAAGCACATAATTGTCATTTCTGAAATGATCTGATTTTAAGAGGGGTGTAATATTGTGGATGTCTAGACTGAAAGTATAGGGGTGAGCACCGAGCTGGTAACTGTTGATCGGGTAGAGCTATAGACAAAAACTAATGGTGACTACAATCTACGTTTCATCTGTGTTGCTTTACCCCACTGTCGCCAGTGTTACTTTTCAAGGCTTTTGAAAACACAGACGTAGAATAATTTTAGTTCAAACATGCCGCAGATAGTGTTGTATTTACAATGTAAATGAACCAAAGCGTCGGTAAGTCTTTACACCGCTTCATATTGAATGTCTGTATAATGGGTCGATTTACACCAAGTGTTGTAAACCTTAAACCGCGATTTGTTGATAGTTTTGTACTCCAATACCGTTTACTCTCACGCAAGAAATTTCATATTGTGCTATTATACTCCCCATATGTATTTGTTACATACCTGAATAACTGAACCTTGAAATAATCGCGAAGTATGCATTATTAGAAAAGGAAATGTATCCCCCACCATGAGACTTCAATTTTCCACCCTTTCAGTTTGTGATCAGAGAAAATAAGTACAACGCATTTCAAACTATGAGGCATGACGTTGGACAGGCACCATGTTATAATGTGAACATTTTCATTATACATGCACATAGAATTATAGGCACCAAACCAAATCACCCAAAAATCAAAAAAAAAATTGCTAAAAAATGCTGACAAGGTATAGAAATGTTTAAAAATAAGTAATAAAAAACTGATTTTTTTTAGTTTTCTTTCGTTTCCGAACAAATATATTTTTAAAAAAGGATATGTGTATAGGGAATAAATAAATGATATCAAAATAAATAGATAATCTTACAATAAAATATTTAGAGAAATGGAAAATTGCCGTCCGTTAAAACAAAAAATATTTGTAAGTTGTACATGTGCTTCTTTGTTAAAGTTTTGGTTGCTTTTTGAATGATTGTTTTCTTGGGGTTTTTTTCTTTGGTTTTTGTATAGTTTGTAGCTTTACTTTGACATTCCTTTTCTTTTCGTATTATCTTTTATATTTATTTATTCTTGGGACAATTGTATTCATATGTTTGTTTGTCATTAAACTAATCATGACTCCTAATTCTTTTCTAGACCATCAACACCTATTTTTGAACTGTTGGAGCACAAATACCAGGATAAATGGTTACAACAACAACGTGCTGTGGAACTTAACAAACGTCACCAGGAAATGCAAACTAAGGTATATCAGAAATAAACGCTTTACCTATACTACTTGTAGAAGACTAGTTGTCTGGTTGGTTGGTCGGCATACAAATACAACTAGGGATTTAGTTCCATGGATCTCGGTCTGACGGCGGCGGGTTCGATTTCTGTGCCGGTCTCAGCCTACATAAACTTCTGAAGAAGAATGTTTTATAATATGTGTAGTTATTAATATTATTCCCAAATGACGAAATTAAAGTGTAATTTACGTGCATGTAGAGTAGCGTGTTGTTGGTTGACGCTTAAGTATACAGTGTAAGTCGTATGTGAGAAGAAAGGAATCGACATGGGGTGAGGCGGAGTACAGTAAATTTGATATTTGTCCTTTAACGCTGTTTCACTGTCAGTGTCTTGCATGTGTCACTGCATCTTCCCTAGGCAAGGTGGAAAAGACAATCGTCGCATTACGCCTGTCTTCCTTCCCTATCTTGCCATAATACTAGTAGATTGAAAACCCTGAATTAAATAGAGTATACAACAGCTACTTTCGGATGACCTCTCTTAACCGCATCCACTCAGACTGGAGCTTTTTTAGAATAAGAACGAGTTAATCGACAGTGGCGCCACACTTGCTTGTTGTCGACTTCGACGTGTAAATGGCTTTCTGATTGGCTGCTTGTTTCTGCAATAGTCCAATTAAATTTGTGCCAAGTGTTTGCCTCGAATTGCAGCAAGGGGTAGTAATGTGGAAGTCTCGTTTTAAACATGTTGACCATTGCAATGGGAAGATGGTGTCACTATGATGCTGCCACTCTGTGTTACCAGGGCGAGGCTGTGAATCTCCCAATTACCCGACAGACGAGTGATGTAAGTGACATAACTTTGTGTTTAAACGGTAGAATGTCATCCAACCAGCCAACATAATCGCCTGTTACATGTTACAAGGCGAGGTGCAAACAAAATTTCCTTTCTCTACATTAAAAATATATTTAATTAAAGATAATTAAGTCCGATATAAACCTGAATTCAGATGAACAACATGCCCATTTACTGTTCAATCCGTTTCATAAAGGACTGTTTCCCAGTTGAGATTTAATTTACGAGGTTATTTAGTTCTAATGTTAATCAGACTGAAAAGGTGTAAATCGCCCGAATGACGCTTCCAACTAGATTGAATAGGTAGTTAAAAACGACTTATCGAAATTAAAACCGAATAAAAGTATAGTTAGGGTGTCGCCGTGTGTATCAGCATTGTTCGGTGGTCGGAGATTTAGGTTCGAAGCTAGAGGCGGTCCTAGCTTTACAACGTTAGGCAATGGGATACATTTTTATAACAGGCACACTCCTGGGCTGATAATCTGTAGATTGCCATCTTAATGATTGCCAGTTGTATTATTAGCTCAAACCTTCTGTTAGAGCTTGGAGATGAGCGCACACGGGCACGTGCCTCACCCCGTTTACCAGTTATTCACCCCTGTATAGCCACACAGGAGCTTTACGCCCGCAATTGTTTTGTTGTGATCGCCGTGCAAACCGACCCTGCGTCAAAACAAAATCCGGCCACGCTTTGCAACCCCGACAACTATATCTGTGCATTTCAATTAAACCTAATATTATTCCTATTTCTGCCAAATGTTAAAGCGCTTTTATGTATTCGCTTTGACTTTGTTGTGCTAGTTTGATAACCAATTTGACATCTGAGGATTTTATTTAACATGAGTTGTGTCCCTTTCTTATAATTTTAATTTGTATTATACATGTAAACACCGTCAAAAAAGAAATAAATTGGCCACTAACTATAAATAGTATATGGTTAGTTCAAGCCACCGTATGACGCTTTGTGAGCGGATGGTTGGTGGGAGCTTCATGTTGCCCAGGTGCTCGCAGAGTTACAGGGGAACATGAAGCAGATCTGTTTGTGTTGTCCGTAATGCCTCATGTGATTGTTAGTTCGCCAGTGGTGTCGAGGGTGGTTTCCTCCGCCCATTGGGCTGACACGCCGTCATGTGAGTGAAATAACCTTTAGTACAGCGTTAAACCCCAGTCAAACTAACAAATAATAAAACGAAAGTCTCACAGCTCTTTGTTGAATGTTACTGTCAAAGAATGTATAACTTAAGATTGGTAACAAAATACACGAATGGACTTTAGTTAATGTGTTTAAGTATCACCGAATGTATGGCAGTGGTTCGGTTCATATCTATATATAACGTCCGATGTCAACGATTGAGTTTAAAATTTATCAAAAAATCATTTTACACAAGTAACACAATGTGCCTTTTATTCGTTTCAGGGGATGTAACCAACTACAGTTTAGTGCTTTCGTGTGTAATATTAACTTGATTCTTTTCGATGTTAGTAAATATTAAAAATGATATTTAATCTGTTTCTCATTGTTTTCTGTTTTTCCCCCAGAAAACTAACGGCACAGTTTACCAAACAAGAGCGTCCTTAATGAGAACCTTTCAAAACCCCGTGGAGTCGGAAGCTTTGTGGCAGCTACCCCGATTTTCAAAATCTGTAAGTAGTTTTCATCCTTTTATTTTTTTATTATACTTCTAAATAAAATGGGCCCGCGGCCGTGGCGTAGTGGTTAGCGAGTGCGCTTGCTAACACCTATTTCGATGTATCGTTCAGTGGATCGAGTCCGTCTGTCGACCCTCAGGTATATGAGTGAGTCACAAGATGTGGCTCCGGCAATTGCGGGGGTGGTTTTTACGAGATTTCCTCCCAGTTTTCCACCATACTAGGGCAAGAAACAGTGTGAAGTGGACAATCCGTCATCATATAAGTGAAATACCCTTGAGTACGATGTTAAACCCCAATCACACAAACAAACAAACCCAGGCTTCTGTTTTCATACACATGTAATCAATACTCAAGAAAAAATTGAAGAACATGCACCAACATAGAGAAAAAGTTCATAAAAATAAGAACAAACACCAACATAGAGAAAAAGTTCATAAAAATAAGAACAAACACCAACATAAAGAAAAAGTTCATAAAAATAAGAACAAACACCAACATAAAGAAAAAGTTCATAAAAATAAGAACAAACACCAACGTAGAGAAAAAGTTAATTTAAATATAAACAAACACCAACATAGAGTAAAAGTTAATTTAAATATGAACAAACACCAACATAAAAAGTTAAAAAAAAATAAGAACAAACACCAACATAGAGAAAAAGTTAATAAAAATATGAACAAACACCAACATAGAGAAAAAGTTAACAAAGATATTGTACACCCAACTGGCCGGAAATCACATCTTCACAAAATGCAGGTGGCACATATACAAAGGTGATGCCTTTTCTGCGAGCCAGTTTACATATATTGGAAATAAAGAAAAAATTGGAGTATTTTTGAGTGGGGGTGTCACTGTTTGTGTTCACAGCAGGATGAGAATGGAGAAGTGCTTGGTGAGGAAGTGGTAAGTAAGGTGGACCATTTGTGCCATCTGTTGTTGTTACAGCATCTTTTCTATGCCACTTCTTATCGGATTTTTTTTGCGTTATAGACCATTTCCGCTTTCAGTGTAACCTTTGCTTCTACAAAATGCTGCTACATAGTATTGTAGCTCTGATGTGTGTGTACTGCAAAGCATTATAGCTCTGATGTTTTTGTTTAAAGCAGCATTTCAACTCTTACTTGTGTACTAGGTAGCATTAGTACAACTCTTGATATGTGTATGTACTACATAACATAACAGCACATGATGTGTGTGTACTACATAACATTACAGCACATGATGTGTGTGTACTACATAACATAACAGCACATGATGTGTGTGTACTACATAACATAACAGCACATGATGTGTGTGTACTACATAACATTAAAGCACATGTGTGTGTACTTCTTAACATAACCAGTCCTGATGCTTGTGTATTATATAATGTAACATAAGTACAACTCATGATGGATTTGTACTACATATCCTTGATTACAAATCATGATGGATTTGTACTACATATCCTTGATTACAAATCATGATGGATTTGTACTACATATCCTTGATTACAACTCATGATGGATTTGTACTACATATCCTTTGATTACAACTCATGATGCCTTCAGGCCCACGGCCGTGGCTTAGTGGTTAGCGGGCGCGCTTACAGAAGCCAACTTCGATTTACCGTTCACAGGATTGAGTCCGTCTGTTGACCCTCAGGTATATGAGTGAGTCATGCGATGCGGCTCCGGCAATCGTGGGGGGGGGGGGGGGGGGTGTTAAAAGGTTTCTTCTCGGTTTTCCACCGTAATTAGGCCATAAACATTGTTAAGTGGACAATCCGTGGTCATATAAGTGAAATACCCTTGAGTACGCATTAAACCCCAATCAAACAAACAAACGAACATGATGCCTTTGTATAACTTAGTAGGACAACTGCTGATCCTGAACTTTTGGGATCTCACAATTTTAGGACTGCTATTCTTGCACTCCACATGTCCTGGCTTTGACTTTGTCCTTTGTGCATTTGGCTGTTTAACTCTCTAGCTTCATGTTGCCCTGGTGCTCTCAGAGTTAAAGGGGAACAGGAAGTCAATCTGTTTGTGGTGTCTGTATTGGGCCCTTTTATTGTCCTGTATTTGTCCTGTCTTGTCTTTGTTTGTTGCCAATGGTGTCGAGGGTGGTTTTCTAAAGCCATTGGGCTGGCACTTTGTCATGTAAGTGAAATACCCTTGAGTACGACGTTTAACCCAAATAAAACAAACAATTCTATAAAGCGCACATAAAATTCGTTTTTCTGTGACAGTAGATCTCTGTAGGTTTTTGTAATCTTTTTTCCTGGGTATACCCTGCACTGCCGGGAAAATCTGTCCCCAGTTGCTCAAAACCAAGATTAGTCGCTTATAGCAGATTGAAAAACTAATCCAGGATTAGAGATAGGCCTTCAAAATGGAGTCTTATCAAAATGTCAATAGTGCTTTGGAAAACCGAGCCCAGGGGCCGGTTCCACAAAGCATTTTCGGGCTTAAGTCAAAATACTAAATTTGATATTTTTGCCACTTGCCTGGACTTACTTTTACAGTAATATCTGTAATTGTGACTTACTTATGTTATAATAATTATGCTAAAATATTAAATGTTCAAATTTAAAACTAAGAAATGTGAGGGCCTTTAAAGATTATGACTTAAGCATAAAACTGCTTTGTGGAATCGGGTCCTGATCCCCATCTCCTTGATTTATAGTAATCAGTCAATCACATCCTTCATGAAAGTTACCTTCTTTATTTATTCTTATAAGAATTGGCATAGTATTTAAGAAGTTGTAACACCCCCTTTCCATGACTGTACGCTTGTTATCTCCCTTTGCTCTGTCTTCCTCCTTTTATGATCATTATTTTTAACACAGCTTTAGAGTCTCATCTACACAGCCTTGTAAAAACATGCTTCTTTCACTTTTGATTCCATTGGTAGCAGTTGACTTTTCAATTTATTTGTAGATTTGACCACTCTGCTTTTGTTATTGTTTTGCTGTTTTGGAACATGTATGCTATTGTTTATGTTTTTGGCAATTTAGGTCTATTTGGATTTATTTCACATTATTTGTTGAGCCGTGTTATTTTTTGCCACCTAGCATAGGCTTGTGCCATTGCCTTCAATCTGGCTGAGGTAGTATGTTTTAAGTACATGAAGGCCCCGTTGGGGAGCGGGTTGGCCAGTCCTGCAGAATACTCTCCCAGCTTCCTCAGTCTATTGTAAGAGGTGAGAAAAGAGGAGCTTTCTGTTACCCTGGTGTTCTCAGAGCTAAAGGGGAACAGGAATCTTATCTGTTTGTACATTTTGTATTTGTCTCCATCGTCATATAAGTGAAATACCCTTGAGTACGTTGTTAAACACCAATAAAACAAACAATTAAGTACATGTAGAGACATACTGCTATAGAGTTGATCAATTACTGTTGGATACACCACACCCTCTGGCTTAGGGTAGTTTGTTTAGAGTGCAGCACAACTGCTTTACTTAGCACTGGAGGAAGGTCAACTTTCCAACTTTATCAAAGAACTTCACATTTTATGTTTGTGCGGGTGTTAATTATTGTTGGAATACACCGCCGTCATGTAAGTGTCAGAAATACCCTTTAATAAGCACCTTGAAAACACCAATCAATCAATCAATCATTGTGATCATATAAGTGAAATACTCTTTGGTATGGCATTATTGGTTACATCAATAAAACAAAATTCTTTCCTCCAATGTTTCTAACATGGCTGTGGCTTAGTGGTTAGCATGTGCGCTAACTATTCCTACTTCTATGTACCATTCACAGGATCAAGTCTGTCATCAGGTATATATACTATAATACATGTATGATTTTTTATGAGGTTTCCTCTCTGTTTTCTACCATAATTGGTAAGGAACAGTGTAAAGTGGACAATCTGTTATCATATAAGTGAAATACCCATGAGTCAAGTCATTAAACTGCAATCAAACCGACAAACCCAAGCTTTTTACAGAGAAGTTACACCTTCCAAGAAGCAGTCAGTAATCTCCCTTAGATAATCTACTGTTAGAGTATCTGTCAACAATTATTTTGAAAAATCTACATGTCTTATTGTATCATTTCCTAAATAATCATTTAATCTATACAAAGAATTTGAAAGAAGCGTGTTCATTCGTTCAAGAAATATTTTTTGTTTAATTTCTGACCTTATGACGTCTGATCACAGGGGTCACGTTATCAAGGACCAAAAGGCCAATTTCTCACCGAATCTCCATAAGTTGTTTCCAGAAATATCTGAGAGAAATATAATTACCGATTGATAGAAGGTGCTTTTATAGTAGAATAACATTGATTGACTGATCTTTCAACAATCTTTTATATCTGTTGAACTGTACTTTTCATACATGTAAGCAGAACAGATCTCGTTAACTATTAAGTTTTGGTGGAATATAACTTCAGCTATATTAATAGAGACCTATCCACTATTTTGTACGATGGCAAACTGACAATATACCTGATTTTATCTTTGACTCGCAATTTTCAGCAATACTTTACCGTTTGTGTAAGATTACAAATATTTAAAATGCTGATACTGTGCAGTGTGGGTAGTTTAAAATGTTGGAATGTCATGGTGGCCCAATGTTGAACCACATTAGGATTTCTTATACTACCCAATTTAATCACATATTTCTATTTCAAGTCAAATGGAAATACAAATGTAATAATAATCAATAATTGCAGAAGTTGAAAATCCATACAGTTTTACTTCGTATGTAATCATCCCAGCTCATAAACGCCACTTACACGAAATAATAATAATGCTAAGTATTCTTCTAACTTTAGATTCTTCTAACTTTTTCTTAAGTCAATAAAAATGCATTCTAACATACATACATACATGTATATTCTTTTATTTCCTTACTTGCAAATTAGTATTAGCTCATTTCTTTACACATGTATGAAGAACATGTGTGGTGTGTCTCTTCTTACTTCATTTATCATGAATTCTACTTTAAAAGATAACAAATGCACACTTTAATGTGCAGAAGGGGCAAGGCTTGTTGCCTTGTTGCCCTCAGATCTAAGGGGCAATACAAAACTGATCTGTTTGTGATGTTTATGTGTAGCAAGATCTGTATTGTCTTTGTTCTTTGCCAGTGATGTCGAGGGTGACTTTTACGATGTTTCCTCTCAGGTTTCAACCCTAATGAAACAAACAAAACAGAACAGTTTTTTTTATACAAAATGCAACCCTTGCAATCTCGCTGTTGTAGAAAGCAGACTTAAGTCACCTAATGCAACACTAATTAAAGTTATAAGACTTAGAATTTCACACTAATGATACTGCCATGCTGCTCCAAACTTGAATTTAGTGTTGTGCTACATAATGAAATTTGGCTTGAATTGTTTATGCTGTCACTTTGACTGTTTATTCTTTGCCACAGTCTGCATGTAAATATTGTTATTTTAAGTATTTAATGTTAAGTTAAAATCTTGGGTACATGTCAGTTACTTCAAAGTCAAAGACAATTTGTCTAAGTCTAATGGAGCTTCCTGTTGCACTGGGCAGGTGGTTGGAGGGAGCTACCTGTTGCCCTGCGGCTTTTCTGAGCTTAAAAAAAAAAACTAAAGCCAATATGTTTGTGATGTTCTTGTACTGTCCTGTGAGTGACTTGTATTTGTCCTGTGATGTTTTTATTTGTTGCCAGTAGCGTTTCCTTCACTCATTGTGCTGGCACACTGTTATGTGAGTGAAATAATCTTAAGTACGGTGTTAAATCCAAGCCCAATCAATGAAACAAACAAATCTGGGCACTTGTAGACATTTTCCAACAAACTTAAATTTTGTGTTTGTATCCTAAAGACCCCTGGTCCACAACTGTGGATACACACTTGTTTGTTTACAATTGCCCAGTTATTCTTTATTGAGTTACAAATTAAAATTCCAACCCAATGTCCATCTCTGGTGGGACAAACAAACAAACACAAGAAGCTACCATATTGAATGGCCTTTAAATCTAACAAGGAACGTTACCTTGGGTATTAGGAGGGTATTAGTGTGATTTTTCACTGTTTGACTAGACTGTCAACATTTGAATGAAATATGCTTGAGTATAGCTGTAACACCAATCAGTCATTGCTTAGCACTGGAGAAGAATTATTGTTAATATGGAGCGAAAAACTCCTCTCCTTTAAAACTAAAGCAACAATTTTAAATTTTATATTGGTTAGGTATTCCAAAATGTTAATTTCATCAGGAAAATAGGAGTTCTAAATGATAATTATACTATCTAACAGTTTCAAATTGAATTTTGTTCACAGTTCTAAAGCAAGGCACATAGCAACAATTTCTTCTGCAGTTGTAGTTGTAATATAGATTTGTTGGCGATATTAAAATTACTGTAAAATTACACTTGTGTTAGAACTGAAGTACCTCTGAGTCGTTTAACACCACTGGGCCAACCAATCCCTTCATCTTTTTTACTTATACTGGTTTTGTTGTTGTTGTTGTTAGGCAATTGATGAAAATTCCTCCACCAATGAAATCCGAGCAAAGGTCATTGAAACTGCGACAGGAAATGTACTCTCTGGAGACGCTGCACCATTGGCAAGTCAACTGGAAGCTTGGCTGGAGGTGCATCCTGGGTAATTATGACCTAATTTTTTCTGTTATCATATCTACTTTGCTATGGTGCATTTTAAGTGTTGGCGAAAAAAGGGTAGAACGCCACTTCAGTCTGCCAGCTTTCTGTTTGAGGGTATTGTGTTTTGAGTGTAGTCATGCTAGGACTGGAGGAATATATTTTTCAAAAAAAGAAAACCCATTTAGAAGGGTTGAGGGAGCTTCCTCTTCCCCTGGTGCTCTCAGAGCTAAGAGCTACTTGAAGATCATTTGTTCGGGGTGTCTGTGTAAAATGTCCTGTGATTGTCCTTGTTTGTTGCCACTGGCATCGGGTGTGGTTTCCTTCACCCATTGTGCTGGTATGCCGTCATGTGAGTGAAATAACCTTAAGTGCCTCCTTAAACCCTAAGTTTGTTCTCAGTGTTGGCATGCTAGCGCTAGGAGAACAGGTTTTTCAAAAAAGCCAAACACTTTACATTTGTGTTAGTGTGGCTATCTACTGCTGGGGAACCTCACTGTCATACAAGGGGCTTTGTGGGCATTTAACTTATCAATGAAATAATTGTAAGTATGTTGTTTAACAAAGAAATCAATTCAAGATTTGACTTCAGTCGCGTCTCTGTTCTTTTGTGTAAAAAATGTTAGCCCTGCCACTGTCGGCCCATCTTATTGTTATTTCAACTTACTTATTTGTACAGGTATGAAGTGGCTCCCCGTGACGGCGGTGAGGATTCAGAAGAGGAGGATGATGATACAGAGGAGGTAATACACAAAATATCAGATAAAACCCATCAGCTGTTGTGTCTGGTGCTTAAAATTAGCACACTTTCCCATACTTCACCCTATAGTGTTAGACAGAGGTTTTTGAGACAGCCAAGTAGCCTTTTGAGACACCGTTTCAATCAAATTTAGCATAGAGAAAATTTTAAAATGAGACCTCCTTATTTAGGAGGTTTCCTTTGTGTTTTCCATCGTAATTAGACAATGAACAGTGTGAAGTGGACTTTCTCAGTATGAAGTATAACACCATTCTTACTGTTGCTTGTTTTTGTTTACAGGAAGAAGAGCCTGAAATAGATGATCAGGATTCTAAACCACCAGCAGAAGATGAGGACATAAAAGCGTAAGATACCTAGTTACTGAACATAATCTGTTTCTTGGCTGTAGGTGTAAGTCATATGGTACCATCTGTTCCTCATTCTGTAATCAGAGATGCCTAGAAAAATAGAACAGAGTGTTGGGAAGGATCTGCTGCCTAGTTCTTTCAGAGCTAAGGCTACACGTGAAGCCAACCATGTCCTGTTATGCCTCCTGGGATTGTCCTGTTTTTATCCTGTCTTTGTTTGTTGCCAGCGGTGTTGATGGTGGTTTATCGTAATGCACTATGCTTTGTACCCTATAATTGTCTTTCGTTTTCTCATTGATTGCTGACGAGCCCGCGGCCGTGGCGTAGTGGTTAGCGAGTGCGCTTTCTAACGCCTACTTCGATGTACCGTTCACGGGATCGAGTC
>JAVFBX010180160.1:0-14647 GCA_034783855.1 Mopalia kennerleyi
GATTCGGTGCCTAACTCTGAGGGTCGTGGGTTCGATTCCCGGACGGGTCTCAACCTGCAAAATTTTCTGAACTAGAAGCTGTTCAAACTAAGAAAGTGTTATACCAAAATATCGAAAATACAACATAAACATAGGTATAGCCTTTTCTATAGATGATACACAATTTGTTGATTGATTGATTGATTGATTGCTCAATGTCAAACACAAGAGTATTTCACTTATAGCAGTTTAGTCCAACCATCAACAGTAACACTAATATAAACATAAAAGACAAAGTGTTTAGTAAAATTAATGTTCCTCCAGTACGAAGTACAGTCTGTATGTCCACCATCAGCATTAAATGTCCTTAGCCAAAGGGCTAGAGATGTGGTGAATGTAGATATAGTGGTAACCAAATATAGGCCTATATGTTTGTTTGCTTGTTTGGGGCATAACACCACCCTTTAGGCGTTTGGACTCCAATGACGGCGTGCAAGCCCAATGAGTGAAGGGAACCACCCTCAACGCCACTAGCAACAAACAAAGATGACTGGATAATCACAGAACGTAATACAAAGATACCATAAATAAATCGCTTCATGTTAGCTCTTAGAGCACCAGGGCAACGGGAGGCTCCCTCTCAATCCTATACCAAAACAGCACAAACCTTTCTAAGAAAAGGTAAATTTGTTTAAAAGTTTTGAACGATTTTATGTAAATTTGTTTGTTAAGATGATAAAATAATATACGACTATCAAAAAGATTACCATACAGTTATTCTTAGACAAATACAATAGAAAACAGAAACAACCTTGGCCATTGGCAGAACGAAATTGGGCAGAACTATCTCTGAATTGTTCTAAAGTAATGGGAATCCATATGACAGAAACACGTTTGTTCTGTGAGACGTTTCGTGAAAGTGTTAATAAATTACTTACCTATACTCAATGGTATGGAGAAAACAATGTTATCTCTGCCAGCATCTGCCGCTCTCTTGTAGTATAAGTCATCCACAGAATTCATGTTCTCCGTTAAAAACACTCTACAAAACATTATATATATTGATTGTATATACACCATTGAAATATAAAGAATTATTGAATTGTTTGTTTGATTGGTTTGTTTGTTTTTTTGATTCGGGTTTAACATCGTACTCAACGGTATTTCACTTCCCACTGTTCCCTGCTTATATAATTACGATGGAAAACCCAGAGGAAGTAAAACCCACAAGATATTGCCGGAGTCACATCGTGTGATTCGCTCATATACCTGATGGCCGACAGATGTACTCAATCCCATGAATGTTGCATTGAAGTAAGTGTACATGCCGACCCCTGGGCCACAGCTGTGGGCCTGTAGGAACAAGGCGGGAATAATTGAGAGAACACTTACTGATCGGTCAGATTAGGCGTGGTTTTCATAAATCTCGTTAGGCCTGTCCTGGTGCTCAGAAACAATAGCTCTACTCCTTGTCTATAACAAGTTAAAACAGAAAACAACAAATTTAAAACCTGTATAGTTATCATTGGTTGATATATACATGCACCTGTGTTGTACCTCAGGTAATATCACTTACGACAACATTAATCTAATGAGTTAACGTCTTTGGCTCAAAATGAACCATATCGATCAAGGGGTCCAGCAAGACCTTAAGGAGTAAGTTTGTTCGTTTGTTTTATTGAGATCGAAAAAGAGGGAACCACCACGATTGCCAGAGCCACATCATGGGATGCCCTCATATATCTGTGGTCAATAGTGGCTGGAGCCCTAGAGCTGTACATCGTGAGCAGACTGTCAAACTAGTGACCCATGGCCATGGTCTTGGCAGGTAAAGGCATTCAGCCTTATCTGGTAAGACCCATAGCACAGGCTGTTCTAACCAGCCACCGATTTATCTCGAGGAAAGACTAAAAAAAACAAAACACTTTTCCTAGTTTGTCCTGGAACACTTATAATCTCCATGCTGCCCCTTAGCTCAGAGAGACACACGGTACAGGAATATTTGAATATTGACTTTCAACTTACTCAATGAGATGAGTGACAGAACACCAGGCTCCTTCCATGTATGAGCACCTAATGAAAGAAACAAGTAAAAATATATATGTCTTCATCAGCTGTAAATGTATCTGTAATTATTTTAAAATAAACGTATAGCCTAAATTTCATTCAAATGTGAATTAAATAAATATTTATCTGCTTTCTCGTGCTAACTGTTTAAGTATTTCAAATCTGAAATAAACATTTTTCAACTTGACAGAGATAGTTATTGATTTACTGAATAACTGATTGCAACACACTCCAGTAATTAATAACAATAATAATTAAATGTGCTGTGATTCTTTGTAGTCAAATTCATGTTCCTCCATTGGTAATTACAGCCAATATGCTTGAAACATACAGGGCTCCATTATCATAAATATAATTATTATTTCATAATTAAATCATCTGTATTTCACTTTTTTCCCCAAGTTTTCTTAATTATAACTTGTCCAAAATTATCTGTACAGGGCTACAGCAAGTTGCACAAAACACAGACATGTTACTTTTTAAGTCAAGGTTGATTTAATTCATAGTATAAGTTGTTTTTTTTTTTAAATTTCATATTAGTTTATTGAGTTTTGTTCAGAAAATTACATTAAGCTTTAGTTGATTTTAGCTGACATAGCCACCATACATGCTGGCCTGAGAATTCCTGTCAGCTTATACAAAGATCCATTTTGAGGCAATGAACTTACTTTTCAGGAGGGTTTCTCCCGATCCAGGATTGGTGAATTCTACTGGTTACACTTGCATCAAATAACAGACTTTCAACCATATCAGTCGCACCTGAGAAAAGAAAAAGATACAAAATCAATCAATTATTTCCTCAGTGATAATGGTTGTACTTAAGGATATCAATTGTTTGCCATTTTAGCTTTCCACTCAAGAAACAGCACAACCACCCCCCTATTATCTGTGCAGTCAGAAGGTGGAAAGCTGATCTAGATTAATGGTACAATAACAACTGAATGAGCCACTGGATATACATTCAAAACCCAGATATATTAAATACTGATATAAAGGACAGCCTTACACATTACTGAGATTTGATGACTTTTTTTTTTTACAATTTATTCGACTGACTTCTCAATAGAATGTTTTCAAACTAGGGAGTCATCGGCAATATTTGGTTTAATGGGTGAACCAAAAACATGACTGAGTACCACATAGAAAGGTTAACCACGGATTAGTTTCACCAAATTGTCTTATACAAACATTGCTATTGTGTTTGTTTGTTTGTTTGATTTGGGTTTAACGTCCCACTCAAGGGTATTTCACTTATATGACGACTGATTGTCCACTTCACATGGTTTCTTGCCTTATTACAGTGGAAAACTGGGGGGAAACCTTTTAAAAACCACCCCTGCGATTGCCGGAGCCACATCCTGTGACTCACTCATACACCTGAAGGTTGACAGACTGTCAAGACTCGATTCATTGTAATTGTGTGAATAGAGATCACCCCTCCGTGGGTTCAGTATTGACTGTTTGATTAATTGGGGTGTAACCTCTGACAAGGTTATTTCACTTATAATGTTGGTGTGCCAGCCTAGTCGGTGAAGAGAACCACCTTTTGACGCCCATGCATGAACAAAGACAAAACAGGATAACCACAGGATGAATACAGATCAGCTTCCAGCTCTGAGAGCTCCAGGACAACAGGAAGCTCTGAAAGCACCAGGACAATAGGAAGCTCTGAAAGCACCAGGACAACAGGAAGCTCTGAAAGCACCAGGGCAACAGGAAGCTCCCTCCCAACCTTTCATCATTATTCACTGAATCTATGGTTGTATAAAATATACCAAATAAATTGGATACTTACACTTTTGCTTGTAAGTTGCATTCCGTGCTTTCCCCATTTCCAGGTATTTGAGCAGAGCATCTAAACATCTTCCTGTTTTAGGTTTTACCTCTAAGTTTTCACAGTAAGGCCTATCAAAAAATAAAAATACACATAAATTGATTGATTGGTATTTTATGCTATGCAGATTGGTTATTCATTTAAATAGAACAGTTATTAACGCAATCACAGCTTTACCAGAGCTACTTACCCTGAAAGAAATTCAAATGTATAATTATTTTTTAAGGAGTATTTACTGACAATTTTATCAAATTTAGAACGTTAAAGGACACTATACACGGCAATACACTACCTAGTAAGCTTTTATTATATTATTATAGGTATTGATTGTAAAATAAAATAAATTTTTTGTTAAAAACATTTGTTAAAAAATTATATTTTTAAAACATTATTTCATGCCTGATTGATTAGAGTTTTAACGCCATGCTTAGGAGTATTTCAATTATATGATGGCAGTGTGTTACAACAATAATTGGCACAAGCAAAACCAAGAGGTGGAGCATTTAGTAATGTTGGAAAGTTAATTTTCCTCTAGTGCTGAGTAAAGACAGCATTGCTACTCCATTGGTAAGCCAGAGAGCTTCATGCTGGAATAATTTTGTTAAGAATCTTTCCAATGTGATCTTCGCTGCACAATGAGTAATCTTACCAGGGTGCTATTTCTACTCCGGCTCCTTCAAAATGTTTTGGATCTGAAAGAAAAACAGAAAATGTGATATACATCAAAGAAGAATAGGCAAACTTCAAGCACAAGACAAATTCACAATCTTAACAACTGTAACACACAAATCTTTGATGTTACAATTGCAAAATATGAAATTTTAAAAATGAGAACGCAGAAGGATACAGATTACCTCCCTTTATTATGATTTTCTATAACTTCAATTGAACAATTTTACTGATGTATTTTTCATTAAATTATCTCTCCTACCATTTTTTCAACCAATCAGAAAAGTTCCTATTCTTATATATAATATTAAAATTAAAACCTATATTAGGTGTGAGTTAAATAATGAATTTGTCAGGTTATCAAATTTTTTTTTTTTTTCAGGACAGTTATCTCCCTTTAAGTGTGATATTTTATTACCTCCCTTGGGTTTCACTTTAAAGTGGGATTTGTCTAATAATCATCTCCCCTGACATATGGCTTCAATTTTCAATGACATAATATCAAATTAGCAATATAAAATATAACAATTTAATGATACAATATCAGCTCTATATTATTTTTTTTAGTTTGTAGTCTTTAACTTTAAAATAACAAAATTTCACCCAAAAATATTATATACTTACCATAATTAGAAATATCTGCAAAGGCTGATATGAAAGCTTCCCCATACCCTGAAGGCAAAGCTATAGCCAAACTAAAAAGAAATGACAACATATCCTTTTCAATTCGATTGTTTGATTGGGGTTTAACGTTGTACTCAAGGGTATTTCTCATATGAAGACAGATTGTCCATTTTACACTGTGCCATGCCTAATTACGGTGGAAAACTGAGAGGATTTGTTTGTTTTTTGATTGGGGTTTAACGTCATACTCAATGATATTTCACTTATATAACGACGGATTGTCCACTTCACACTGTTCCTTGCCTAATTACGTGGAAAACTGGAAGGAAACCTTGTAAAAACCACCTCTGACTGCCAGAGCCACATCGAGTGAGGGTTGACAGATGGACTCGATCCTGTGAACGGGTCATCGAAGTAGGCTTTAGTAAGCGCACTCGCTAACCACTAAATCATGGCAGATATTACTAATATATTATTTAATTTTATGTGTCATAAAAAAAATCTTTACTGTGCTTTCAAAAAATGTACAAAAGTGTTTGGATTAATTTTTCATAAAGATAATCATACATACCTAAAGGGAATGTCTGCCCTACCAATAGGGGCATAAAAATAATTGGTAGTTTGAACAATTGCCAATTTCTGTAAAATAGAAGAGCAAAATTGAAATTGTAAAAATAATTTAACAGGTCAAACTTTATTTGAGGCTCACTGGTTATACTTTAAACGGAGTTCGGTAAAGACCTAAAATTATCATAGGTTTTCTTTATATCTTTGGGAAGTTATTCTAAAAGATATTTCACTTCTAGGCCGACAGATTGTCCAACCTTGTCAGATCAAGTGAGTAACTCTTATCCTTGAGAACAATTTATGTTATAATAACAAATCGCTCGAATGTATTTATTAAAGTTGTGTTTGCTTGGGGATTAAAGTCGTACTCTAGGGTATTTCACTTATATGACTCTATTCACTCCTCGACTAATTACGATGGAAAACCAAGATGAAACCTTGTAAAAACCACCCCTTGCGATTGCTGGAGACACATCGTGTGACTCAGTCATATTATCTTTTTGAGGTTGTAATAAAAAATTAACAGCCAAAAACAGTTTGGCAGATGTAGTATCAAAAGGACATAACACTGACAAAATTATAGTTTAAAAACTTTATATCTTCTCTATGAAGCCATGTACCAGTATCTTTTTGATCCAATTTAACTCACAATTTTATTGCATCTTTTACATACATATTGCAAAGAGTAGCAGAGAGAATATGTTAGGAGGCAATGTGAATAAACTCACCATATTGAGATAATATTTTCTGGATTTAATCTTCATGCTCCCAGACTCTTTATTTATCATGGAGATTTTGAGCTGAAAACACATCAGGAAATAATCATTTGTTTGATTCATTCATCATGACAACAAAGCCATTGTTTAATCCATCCAACCACCAAGAATGGTTCAAAAATTAAAATAAAATTCAAAAAATTCAAATCAAGAATGGTCAAATGAAATATAATTTTAAAAAATTTAATCAAGAATGGTTCGAAAATAAAATAAAACTAAAAAAAATAAATTTGAGCATGTTCAAGTATGTGTAACTGCGACCAGCACAGAAAAGGAGGATCACTCTCACCACTATCCCACAGCCTGCATGTACCTGCACTCTCTCTTTAATTGATTGATAGGTGTTTTACGCTGTGCTTAAGGGGATTTCACTTATATGATGGTGGTGTATTCCAACAATAATTGACACTAGAACAACCAAGATGTGAAGAGTTTCCATAATGTTGGAAAGTTTATTTTCCTTCAGTGCTAAGTAAAGATTACACCTACCTCTTCAGCCTTTTTTGCCTGTTCTATCTCAGTTAAAATCACACTTTTATATTTGGGAATTTTTGTTTTCCATTTCTGAAAGTAAAAATGATACAATTCACATTAATGTAAGGAAATAATGTCATTTCCACCAAAACAGAAACATCTCAACAGTGAATCATTTCTTTACATCTGTTATATTTGATTATGGTCTTATGCCATATTTAGTGTCATGTTACTCAAATGACGATCAGAGGCTCAATGATGTAAAGGAAGCATAAATCGGCTAGTTACCTTTTTTGATGAGTGTTTAACGCTGTCTTATTTAACTCATTATTAACTCGTGTGCCAACACAGATACAGCCTTACAGAAAACTATAATTTTGCTCTGTGGGAAATTTACCTTCCTCCAGTGCTTAGTAAAGACAGCATTGCTTTGCTAAAAATGTATACCTTCCTTAACCATGTAACTGGGCTTGCTACCTGGTTGATTTTCTTTGATTACGCCATGCTTAAGGGCACTTCACTTATTTGAAGCATATATACAGCAATAATTGACACTAGCACAACCATAAAATGTGAAGTGTTTCCATAATGTTGGAAAGTTAGAATCTTCCTCCAGTGCTAAGTAAAGACAGCATTGCTACTCTCAAAACAAACCGCCTTTTGTCAGAGGGCACTTACCTGGTTAGATTCTGTAGATATACAACTTGACAATCAATTACATGTAAGCTAAATGGGGAATTTGTCATTAATGTTATTAAAATATTAATAAGATCTTACCAAAAGTTTGAGTTCTGGATGGTATAAAACATAACCATTGTTTGTGACCACAAAAGAATAACCATTTACTCCCAGCTGAAAATAAATAAAAAAATAAACAAATGTTTCACACAAAATTCAAGTATTGTAAATTTAGTAATGTATGAAAAGTTTCATCCTTATTAAATCTGATAGCTTTTACAAACTTCCAAGCTCTCTTGAAGTGTGATTTTCTGAGGAAACATCGATTAAATTCTTCCACGTTTTTTAAAATCACCAGCATCTTTGCTATTTAATAATTATAAATTCAAAAAGACTTGTCTTTGAATGTAATAACTTGGGACTTTTTTTATGGTTGTTTTTTTTTAAAATATTTTTTAAATTAATAAGTCTTTAACAATGCACTAAATACCCACGCTAATTATACAACTATGAAATGTGATTGTTTGTTTGTTTCTTTCTCTGATTGGGGTTTAACGTCATACTCAAGAGTATTTACTCATATGATGACGGATTGTGTTCTTTGCTTTATTATAGTGGAAAACCGGTAGGAAACCCCGTAAAAACCACTGGAGCCACATCTTGAGACTCCTATACCTGAGGGTCAACCGATGGGCTCGATCTCGTAAACGGTACATCGAAGTAGGCTTTAGAAAACGCACTCGCTAACCACTTTTAGCCACCGTGAAATATGAAGGGCTCATAACCACTGGAAAATTTAAATTCCCTAAAATCTAAGCAAGACAACATGTCTACACTAAGAAGATACTATTATTACTTATTAAATATAGGATATACATTTTTCTGAAAAATTTCATGCATAGATTTTTAAGAGTTAGACTATAGCAGAAATGTCTCTTAGCTATAAAACTTACCATGAATTTAGAAGTTAATCTTGTTAATTCGGAAATAAGAATGTCCGTCCCCACAACACCCAGCAATTTTCCTCCATTCTGGAGGAAAAAAAGACGACAATCAGTTAAATTTCCACTCATTTCTGCTACATGATCTATCATAAACATGAATAGTTTAATTCATAACAAAGACAAATTTTTTACCTTCACAATTGCAACATTTTCTTTCGTCACATTTTTCCGTATACTATTAGAACAACTTCAAATAAAATTGAATTGTCCATGGTTTCAAGGTGAGGATAAATCCTGAGTCATTCTCTGCACTTTGTTGGCGATTTGCGTCAAAATTCATCTCTATTCTTTATGCAAAATGGAGTTCAGAGATGTGCTAAAATAAAGTTTTTTATTTTATTTTTAGGTAGAAATAATGCTGTACTGATAGAAAACAGCAACTTGGCAAGTTGCATTTTAACTTTGAGTTCAATCCAATGAAACATTAAAAATATTTCACTTATATGGCGGAGCCCTCTATCCAGTGAATCATTAATAAAGTGAGGGTGGTAGACAGACTTGAACCTGAAAGCGGTTCATCCAAGTAAAATTATTAGGTCACCACACTAACCACTAAACAATGTTAGCGTACTGTAGGGGACTAATAAAGTTAAACAGTTACACATATGTCTTACCGTGTCATTTCTTTTGTCAAATACAGGCTGCGACACCGACGTCATAAGATGCAAACCCTGAAAGAGATTCAAGTACCAAATAACATACATGTAAATGCACCAATTTACGAACAAAATATAATTTTTTTCGTGCCTTACTTAAATATGAAGGCGTACCAGCCCAAGGGGTTCAGGAAACAACCCGGGACACCAGTGGCAACAAACAAAGACAAGACAGGGCAAATCACAGAACCAATCACAGCACCAAATAAAACAAATTTTAACTAAATAGAATCTTTTAGTGCTGTATTTGAGGGCATTTCACAAATATAGCAATGTTGTACTCAAACATTTATACACCACTTACACATGTTGTGGTTTGTTTGATGGGGGTTTAACATCACACTCAAGGGTATTTCACTTATATCACGACAGATTGTTCACTTAACACTACTCCTTGCCTAATTCCGAAAAAAATCTTGTGTGACTCACTCATATAACTGAGGGTTGACAGACAGACTTGATCCCGTGAACGGTAAATCGAGGTAGGATTAGTAAGCGCACACGCTACCACTTAACATGGCCGCAGGCCCAATGACTATGCTGGAAAATTAACATTCCTCCGGTGCTAAGTAAATCTAGCATAGCCATACTCTGGACATACTACCCTTAGACAAACTATATAAAGACATTCAGATAACTATAGTCCATATTTTCTTACTTTCTTTTTTTTTTCTCCACAGACAATAACTGACAGATGCATACGTGGTCTAAAATCATGGCACAAACAACTCAATATCATTGTAACATGGTTCAAGCAGGTCACAGATTGAATTCAATGAAAGTATTATGAAAATTGACATAACTTTTTAGCATTTACCATTTAATATTTGAGGAAAAAACTTCCTGCACTCCGAACAATTAAATAAAAAACAATTCATAAAAATACTTACATTGGCTTGCATGTTTTTGTTAAGGGAATGTATAAAATCTAAATATGCTGGAGTCCAGGCAACATTCTTGTCTTTTTCAAAAAGGGTTGGACGGCTCATTACTTTGATATATTTCTGTAAACAAAACAAACAAAAAATGTATATATTTTTCAGAATCCAAGTCTCCAAGACTCATAAAAAATTCATAGAAGTGTCTGCAACGGTAAAAAAAATCTTGTCTTTTTCATGAAGCATTGGACAGCTTATTACCTTGATATATTTCTATAAACAAGACACAAAAAAAACAAATTTATTTTTCAGAATCCAACTTTAACTCTTGAAGGATTATATACATTAAAGAATATCTGCTCATAAACATTTCAACAAAGTGTTAATTATAAAATTGAGCGTAGAAACAGTAAAAAAATTCTTAACTGTTTGTAAAATGATACCGACTCTCCAATATTGACAAAATAAACAAGTAAAAGATATTTCATATTTCACACACATCCTAAATTGTTTGTTGAGTGATAAAAAAATGGTTGAAAAAATGGCAAAACAATAAATAAAATATCTATTCTGATTTATTTTCCAAACAATCATACATTTTAATATATTATTGGGATTGTTTCAATGATTGGGGTTTAACCTTACTTCAGGTTACTGGTACTTAACTTATATATCATAGTGCAGGACAAAAGGATAAAGGAAAGCACTCTCAACGAAAGTTTGTTTATTTAATTGGGTCAAATCTTCATGTAATTAACCTATTTCACTCATATCAGAGTTCCAGCCGAAAGGGTGAAGAAAGCCACCCTCGACACCACTGGCAACAAAGAAAGACAAGACGGGAGAATCACAGGACATGAAACAACGACATCACTACAGATCTGTTAGTGTTGCTAACGACAGACTACTATTTGACCTTGAAAATTGAAATAACAAAAACCATTTTCAAATCTTAACCAACTGTAATTATTGTAATCTTGATTGATTGATTGGTGTTTTTCATCGTGCTTAAGTGTATTTCTTTTATATGACGGCAGTGTATTCCAGCAATAATCAACACCAGCACAACCTAGATGTTAAGTGTTCCCATAATGTTGGAAAGTTATTTTTCCTCCAGTGCTAAGTAAAGACAGCATTGCTTCCCTTTGAACAAACTACCCTTAGCCAGAGGGCTAATCTTGAAAGAACGAAAAGCCATATATTCTTTAACAGAAACAGAACAAACAACTGTCAAAATGGTATAAAAGGTGACAATAGAGGAGGACTGCGGTTCTTCACCAGCCGTTGTACAAATCCCCTTCACTGTGTTCCAAGGCATGGTTGGGAACACATACTACAGATACAATAGCTGACAACTATAGGTGATCAAGTGCAAAAATAAATCAACAAGACTCCTGAAATGACCAATGGAAGGCATGATCCAAAATAAAAGTAAACAAAACGAAAGAAAAGTAATTAACATAAGGAAGGTAATTAGAAGGACCAAGTTGCTAAGTAATCAATACTGCGGTTAGGGGTATCAAAGGTATCAATGACTTTGATGTTGAGGAAATACAGATGGATGAGTTTAATCAATGATTCAATCAATTTGTACTGAAACTGTTCCAGCCAACGGCAATACGGCTCGAAACAAGGAAAACAGGACGCTATGAAATCAGCTGACCAGCCTGACTGATTATTCTCGAGGTACCCCATCTAAGCCCATAGATCTGTCATAAGGCTGATTTGATTCCGTCTAGCAATATTTTCCACATCAGTTAGCGAGGTCTGTTACACTACAAACACACACACTGTCTGGGACAATATGACCCAAGCTTAATCACCATATTGTTAGAGGAATTGTCAATATGAAAAGCAACCCTCACCAGTGATAAGTCTCTAAACTAGACACAAGGGGATTGTGATACACGTCTCTACTGATACATGACAAAACACAGTGCTGGAAAGTTCTATACATGACCACCAGAGCACATCAGAGAACCAAAACATGTCTGGTGTAACATCCACTAACTTTAACATGGAGAGGAATGAGAATGGTCCAATGGTCAGGTTCAAATGTCTTGAATAGTAAAACTGGTATATAATGGCTTGAATGAATTTTCACTAGTTTTTGGTGTACTCGTGAAAATGTTCCACAGTCCATACACTCAAGGTCATGTGATTGAAACCAATTTGTAATTGTAAATTAGGTAAAACACTATTTGTATAACCTGGCTAATCCAAATCAATAAGTTGTCAGAAAAATAAAAATTAATCCAGTCAATTTACTAAAATGTATTTAATGTCCTGTGGCAATGCCCTCTCTGAATCTACACTGCCAATTCTGAAACCACACTGTCATCTCTAAAACCACACTGCCATACATGAAAATACACTGTCCCAAATCAACCTACACTGCCCTTGTTGAAACCACAATGCCATTTATGAAATGGCACTGCCGTTTCTCTGTGTTGTCACTCAGTTCTGAAAACATCAAAGCAGTGAGAAGTTCCTTATTTCCAATTACTGAAATATAGCCCCTTACCTGTACATTTTCTTGTACATCTGCAAGAGTTGAGATACGAGTTGGTGAACCTGAAAACGAAAGACAAACTTAAATACACATGATCAGTGTGACATGTGAAAAATAACTATATATTCCATCCAATTTACCATGAAAAAAACCCTTTTGATTGGTTAACAGGCCTGTGCTG
The DNA here is from genome assembly GCA_034783855.1 of Mopalia kennerleyi. Lineage (NCBI taxonomy): Eukaryota > Metazoa > Mollusca > Polyplacophora > Chitonida > Mopaliidae > Mopalia > Mopalia kennerleyi. The sequence goes on from JAVFBX010180160.1 coordinate 12,900, forward strand.
TTATGTATTCCAGCATAAAATTTATTCAGTCCTCACTCAAAAATTTGAGATAAGTCAATATTTGCATTTGTAGCTGCTTTACTGATTTTTTAAAAATACATAAATGTGCATTTGTGAAAGAATAAAGCAAAATTGCTTTACAACAGAAACTTCATTGATGATAGGATTGACAAAATTAGTAGAAAAATGCAAGTTTGATTTCTATCCACAGATTTAACTATAAAGGACACTTTAGAGTCTCTTTCAGAGATCAGTTTATGTAAACCTAAGATTGCTTCAGAAACTGTGTTTCTGAAATGTAAAAGATTACTCACATTGAATAACTCAACATCTTTGGGGTTACGGCAGTTCTAACTTTCATTAGATTGTGGAAACATATAACAGGCACGGGACCAAAATGTTCATAAAATCATTTCTGATTTTAATAAGTTTGAGTTAGAAATAAACGACACACCTGAAATCCGTAATTTGTTTCATTTGGGTTTAATGTCGATAGGAAACTTCATAAAAATCACACCTGCAATTGCCGGAGCCACACACTATGACTTACTCATAAACCTGATCGTCCACAGACAGAATCAAAACTGAGAGCCGTACATTGAAGTAGGATTAGCAAGCAGACAAGCTAACTGCTAATCCATGGCCGTGGGCTGAAATCTGTAAACCCAAGAGCCTGCAACATGACATTTCTAGATGCAAAGAGCCTGCAACATGACATTTCTAGATGCAAAGAGCCTGCAACATGACATTTCTAGATGCAATCTGCCGAGTTTCCACTCACCTTTATTCACACAGGCTATCCATCTGGTTTGTCTACTGTCTGATACCTCACGACCAATAAGATAGGTGAAAACTCGAACCTATGTAACAAATAACACGACAAGAAATGGATTTATTCCTTGCAATAGGCAATTAATAATTTACATGTACTGCAAAAATAATTCAATCCAAAATAGTGACACTTATATCAGCATTGTAAGTTCGATTGATTGCAGTTTTACATCATGCCTGTCATGGAAATTCACTAATGTGACTGCATACCAGCCAGGTGAACAAATATATAAGAGAATCTCTAAATCAGGATAGATGGTTGAAGCATTGCTGAGGCTACATGTACAACAGCAACCAGGGACCAAATTATAGCAGGGTTCTTATAGGAAAAGAGTCATGAAATTCCAGGTTTTATAGGAATTTTCAAAGAAACATTTGGGTTATTCCTTATGTTAAAATGATAATACCACAATGGTATTTATTTCTTGACCAAAGTCTTTCAGTATTAATGTGAACACAAGCATGAATGTTAAGGAGTTTTCAAAGACCAAAAATGATTTTCTGGAAAACTTAATTTCACTTTTTCAGGTTTATCCAAGGGCTTTACAAATCATGTATAACGGCTGGAGACACACATGTAGCTTTGTACTATAATTAAGTTGTATCTAGTAGAATTTGACATATATTCAGTCACTCAAATTTAAAAAAAAACTCAAGTTTAGCTTAAATATTTTCAACTTCCAATATTCAAGGTTTTATCAATATTCAATTTCAATTTCAATCAGAGTTTGGGTTTTGCTCGGTACCTAGGGTTTTGAACTCTTCGTAACATTAATCTAAATCAAAATTTAACTCAGTTTTACTTCAGGAAATCTTACTGCACAGTCCAATATGAGAATCAAATCGACAAAAATCCTTGATTGATTGTTTGATTGGTGTTTTACGCCATGCTTAAGGGTATTTCACTTATATGACGG
>JAVFBX010180171.1:1890-14646 GCA_034783855.1 Mopalia kennerleyi
CCCCCACCTAATCTCTCTGTTGTATTCCTTCCCTCCCCTCCCCTCTTTAACGGCTTGCTTTTACCACAAGCCTAACCCTCAAATCAACTTAACTTATCTTAGTGAAAGGCCTACCTTAAGACATTAAAAACGATTTTTTTCAAATAAATGAGATGATTTGTTTGCTGTGCCCATATGATTATGTACCAGCCCAATGAATGATTTAGCGAAACCACACTGGCAACAAACAAACAACATCACAAAATCACCAGATACAAATAAAAGAGGCAACAAAACATGGAGTTCAAGGACAACTCCTTTCAACCAGTAGTCCCACTATAATGAGATTGGTGAAGCATGCTACACTTGTTTGAAACTACATTTGTAGCTTTCCATGAATATATCTTTAATATGTTTATATTACATTCGAGGGGATTCGTTTGTTTGAGGTTTAACGATATTCAAAAAGAAGAAAGGTAAAGAATATTTACAATCGCAATCAAACTGCATCTGTCGGATTCAGTAGTAAAAAAATCAGAAGACATTAAACACATGTCCACTGGCACAACAACTTACAGATAGTTGCTTACCTATGATATTAAATCATAACGCCCCCAATACACTTATTTTAGATTTCTATTTCCATGGCTGAATAAATACATACATAATGATACTTACCCATTTCATAAGACATCTTCATAACTTCAGACGAACAAAATAGTTTTTAGAAGAAAGCTTCACAACCGACTGTTTATGCCTGAATTTCTGGGTCACGTTCTGCATATATAACCCTAACTGGAACACTTTACGAATGTGCACTTCTAATCCAGGTAAAATTATAATATCTGCAGGTAAGTGTCACTGGGAAATAGTATTTACAGTTGACTGAGGATAACTCAGTGTATCAATACCTCTGCAAACAACACTAACTGTTGACTTGGAAGAAGTTTTTGTCAAATGAAGGGTTGGTACAATTTACTTGTGAAAAGCTCCAGTGAGTCCAGCAATGGCAATAGTGTTTATAATAGTGAGGGGATTTGGGGGGGTATCAATTACAGGTGACACAGAACTGACGATATATGGTGCAGCTTGTGGCTCAGGTGAGAGTCAACAGTGTCACTGATATCCCTCCGTAAAACTAAAAACTCTGCACAGAGGACAGGGGATGTTACAGTTGAGTAGAGAATTAACAGCCCTGTTTTCTGGTGCCGGTTTGCTTTCTAAAGATATCTCAGGTAGCTGTTGTACATAGTTCAATACATACGATGATTTATAGGACAGTTAATACCTTGGAATGCAAAGCTGAAATGGCACATCTATATAAAACCTGAATACAATAACAACTATAAAATCATTCCTGAGACCAGATGAAGTGATTAGAGTGAACAGGTAAACACTGGCAGACACCCAATTTAGGAGGAGTCAAACAGAAATCTGCTTTTTCAAGGAAATCTATTACTTGGGATGAATTACATAAATTTCAAAATGGGTATCAACATTATTCTGATACATTGAATACCGATATGTTCTGAAAAACATTGAAGATTTCTAAAATTTGAAGTAAGCTTGATATCTCCAACCAACAGAATAAGGTATTAAAAGTGACACTGAACACTGACAACATTAGTAATCAGTAAGCTTATAGTATACAATAATTGCTTGATGATGATTAGTTTAGATTAGCATACTAATTACTATATGTTCATGAAAGACCTTGGTCCTGACCACTTGAACATTTGACTAACAAGTCTGGGTGCAGAATTGCAATCGTTTTCAAGAAACTAAACACTAATCTGTCCTACTCTATTTCGGATGTGTGACATATGTCTCAGGGTTTTTTTATCAGTAGAGTCCCATTTGCTTTCACAGCGTGTAACATGAACAAATGAATAAAACATGGTCTGATCAGTTCACCTGTACAAATAAGCTGTGATTTTTTTACAGGTAAGCTTAAAGAGGCACTAGTTCCCAAAACAAGGAATTTTTTTGTTATTACAGAATCAAATGAGTTATACTTATTTTTCTGAAGAAGCCGAAGTTAGAAGCTTTTCGTTAAGCCCACCTCCAACTTTGTAGGCTAAGTGGTATTTTTTAGCTAACTAAAAGAATAAAATTTAAATATTCTTCCAGAAAATTTAAATTAAGGGGCGGCTATTCAGCTGAACCGGAGCATGCGCGCTGCAGTCGGAATTGTTTGTATGTACAAGGTTGAACATTCATGAAGCAAAATGGCACGCCTTCTTCGATTTGAATCAGAATTTTGACTAGATTTCTCTTGGTTCGTACAAGATAAGTACGCATTAAATAATTTTCGTTTTTGCGGCATTATGTTAATTTATGAACAAACTTTGATACCACTTAAAATCGTAGCAATCTGAATTTGTTGATAAAAGCTAATTTTGGGCGCTAGTGCCTCTTTAAGACATATAGTGAAATAACTTTTTTTTAAATAAACAAACATTTCATATTAGATTTTGTGCTGTGTTACAGACCTGGATCTACGGATCAAACTTACTCAATCAAACATTTTATAGTAATGACTTAAAGAGAGATAGTGATGGACATTGTTGTTTCATAGTCTGTATCCACTCACTTCCATATATTCCCACTCTGTCTGCATCCCTCCCATTGCCGTTGAAATGAGAAGGTTCTTGGAACAGTTATTCATTCTGCTAATATAGAAACGTATGTGTTGTTAACCTCAGTAATTTATGCTGATTTTAGGCCTATATACATTTTATTGTAGCTCAGTGGGTTAGAGCGCTGACCCATCTAGCCAGAGTCGCGGGTTCGAACCCGGTGGAGGCAAGCAAACTTTTATTTCTCTGCAACAATAAAAAATATATAGTATGGCAGTGCATTAACAACTTTCAGTCTCTAACAAAATTCCATTTGTCTTTTTATCGCGTCCTGTCACAGAAATAAGTTGGCATGTTCCAAATAAAGCGTGTGGATGAGTCTAGCTAGACGGCGTTGGCTCCATGCCGTCTACTCTGACAATCCAGTCTCAATCTCCAAGTATGAATCATAGTGGAATGTGGATGTTATTTGTGCAAGGCTCTCTGGAATACTTGACACGCTAGAAGAGATGTCAAGTGAGCAGGCGAGACAAAATCCCAGATTAATATCATTTATTACATCATCGGTGATGTTGTTTTCAACAAGTAATGTTATTTTGTTTAAAAATTATATTTGCATTTAGCAAGTGAAAATTTAAGTATTAATACAGTTGATTGACTATAACTTAATAATGCCAGAATTTTTACTTTCATTTGCATCTTTTCTCTACTGATTATTGAGACTATCTTAGATGGGATCAAGTTATAATTGCTCCTCAGGAATGTCTTCAACTTATACCCAGGACACGGTGTCCGGTACACCACATAGCGTAGTCCTCTTTCAATTATAATCCGCGTCTTGAGCCAGTTTTGGCAAAGACGGATGGCAACAAATGATTGTGGAAACCAGGGAGCAAATATAATAGGAGAAACACGGAGTTCTCATACTATAGCTCTGTGGGTTTAAAGTCACGACCACGCACGATCTCATCAACAGCTTTAATGGAATATTGATTGACTTCCGTCAGTATCCATGTAATGTCTGCGAGCGCTGTGGAAGAAAGCAGTCAGGCTGTGGTATGGATAGATGAGTTTACCGGTAAAAAATGACTGTTCATGGCTGAATTCATTAGGGTAAAAGAAAATTGGCACACCATCACGGTTTGCTGTCAGAAATATTTTATACAAAAAGTTACATTTATATATATTTTATCTAAATCATATCAAGCAACAATGCATTGATCATAATTTACTAATCCGCACACAAAAAAGAAAGAAAGAAAAGAAAATACCAAATATCAAAAACAAAAATCCTCAGACACTGTACATCATTCTGAGATGGGTGCAAGTAACCTTTATAACAATAGTGGCTATTGCTATCGGTGTCAAAAGCAAGACAATTTAAAAAGGACAATCTGACAAACTTTCATTACCCGATTTTTTAAATATTTCCATTTCGCATACTTTCTGTTCTGTTAAGCTGCAAGAGTAAGTTGTTTTAGAAACTGTCAAAGAGTGAAAATGATAATGGCTTAAGGTGTTATAGTTTCTGACATTTTGGCTGTGTATATTTATTTCTGACAGGCGCGGTAGAGTCTCTTGTTTCCACTTGGCTCATCTGGCATTCATTGTGCTCCAATAGAGTCTTCATTGGTAGGAACTGAGTAAATACATACAGGTTCAACCTCCGCCCAACAACTCATTACTGACAGGCTAATAAGTGAATGGTGCTAGGCAAGTGCTCCAAACGCCTTTGGAGCCATCTATCATGTGTGCTGACCAGGATTTATGAGCTTCCTCTAACCCACTAAACACTGGGTCAACTCACAAGACTTGTCTGAGACCATATATCATCCCAGCAACCTTAAACCTTGCCTCATTTTCTGGACGAATGACCATTGAATATAAAGCAGCCAACTGGATGCAATATACATTAAAACACTTTGAAGACAATCCCTGTATTCTACAAATATGGCCCTTGCAGGTCGGGAGTACTGGCTACTGCGTCTGAGACGTTTACAGAAAAAACGGTTTTTCGTGATCCTGTTAAACAAGAGAGAGCGACAAACTCTGACCAGTTTGAAAGTTTACATAAGTCAGGAGGCCTATAAGGTTCACTACACTCTTAGAAATAATGCTTCTTTGAGGGTAAAAAAAACCCCCAGGATGGAACCATTACGACAAAAGCGGATAAATATTTGGAACTGTTATCGTGAGGGTTCAATGCAGAACCAAGAAGGGTTCCACCAGAGCCATGACTGAAGAATCTTAAAGGGTTCCATTATAGCCATATTGTTCTCAAAGTGTGGTCGAAATGTTCACCATTAATTCGTTCAAGACTTTTCTGGCTGGCGGTGTCTTTCTGTTTAAATGTCATTGACTGGACTTTACACTATAAATACAGCCTAAATACAGCAGTATTTCAATGTCAAATGAGCTATGAACGGCATTGTTGCATTATGATGCGAAATTCAATGTGGATACTTGTATCTAAATAATTTAATTTTACACACAAAGAAGTAGAGATCTGCTCTCCCCTCCCCCTCACTTGAAGCAACACATCTACAAACAGTCAAATGAGCTGTTAATAAAATTCTGTCATGCATGTAAACCTCCAAGAAGGTTTCAAGACCGTATGTTCAATATAAATTGCGACCTACATTGAACCAAATTTTGTAATCAAAGTTTGTTAAAGCAAAAATGTACTAAAATCATTACATGTAGCTCAAAACTTCATCTCTATTAAAAGCTTCAGATAATCGCATGATGTAGCCGCAGAAACTTCCGCGATCACTTGGCACAGCGTAAATAAACGGATTCTCCAGCGACCTGGTTGTTTTCATAAAGGATCCTTAAATCGTTCGGCAAATTTATGCCAATACATTACAACATTGAGAAATATAAACCTACAAAGAGGAATCATCATGGATATCTCATATTCACTACATATTCATCAAAATATCCAGAAATATTTCCCATCTTCGAAAATGTTTTATAGTGTAGAATTCACTAGTTCTCGCTTGTTTCACATCCCCGGAGTAGGTAAACACATCCATCTAACCTAATTGTTAAGTTAAACTTAACAGGCCCTGCGTCTATCCCGTAGGTCAGAACATACAACCTCCATATTTAAACATGTAATATCCTGAATATATAAAAGACAAAATAATCTGTTGCCACTTTTTCTTATACATGCAATTAATATATCAGCCGCACATTCACCTCATATCTGTTTATTAGATAAAACTAGCTCATGTCAACAGCTACCGATAAAAAAATTATAAAAATAAAAAATTGAATTAAAACATTAGCTTTGTAGCACAAATGCAACGCGCTATACTCTTTCCTCGTCGGGTCTTTGTGAATTGAACCTGTTTCTATCCAGCTGAAAAAGATCACCACTTGCTCCCTGTTCCACTAAAAATTAAAAAAAAACTTTGATTATACGTTCTTCTTTGCTGTGCTACACATCAGATTGCATTATATTTTGATACTTATTGCTTAACCTAGCAATATTGTTCAAATCACAGACTTAAACCTATATTTTGTTATTGATTAAGTCCTTGTCTGGTCTTTATTCCCGCCTTGACATTCTGATATTAGTTATTTGTGTTAATGTACAGTGGATAAAAACACAAAACATCAAGGGAGATAATTAATTCAGAAATAAGCAGATGTGAAAATAGTTTAGGGACAATTAGTTTTGCGAAATTATTCCAGACTGTTCTGACGGTTAAAAAGCGTTAATATGTGTAACCCGACATGACAGATACCTGGCAGATATACGAGATTCTCTGTTAACCATAAAGACCAACTCAGATAAGTAGTTTTCATAAACACAACTGTAAAACATGATAGTATAATGGTTACATAAAGAATTGGTTTAGCTAATCAATTAATAATTGCAAAAGAACAAAATCACATAACCGCGAAATTACGTGCAATGTTTAAAAATAATGAGCAAATACTTTTCAAAAAGCGGAGGCATTGGAAATGCGCTGGAAATCTGCCATCAAATTCGACAAGCTCACCTTTATGATTACCAAACAGATGATCAAAGCGAAAACGAAAAGACCAACCAAATACTACGTTAGGTGTTGATAAAATCATAAATTCACTCGAAAGATGATCTGCTATTGGCTGGCCAAGATGGACCGGGAGTAAGGCGACGTTCTGATCTGTTCCTTGTTTGACGAACAATATACAGAGCGAGGTGAGGGGTAACCATGCATTGTTTCCTATATACTATACAATTAACACCGTACACAACCAATACAATATGTTATTCAAGAAGCACTTCAAGCAGTACGACCATTCGCTTGAAACAAAATAAATTATCTAGCTTATAGTTTTAAATAATTACATTACACATCGTAAGCACCGCTAGCGAATTTACTGACATTTATTGACAGTTAATTTTGGAATGGCGGCACATACATGTATGAGAACAGCTGGCAAGTCTTACTTCATTACCAATATTAAACTATTCTGAACATCCGTTTTAACACTGTTAAATCATCCCAGGAATTGTGAAAATAATTAAAACAGATTCACTTCTTGACAATCACCCTTATAAATCTACTCAGTTTTTCACACACAACTATTAATCACCATAAATCTATCATTGCTAAGTCTAATGTAGCTGTCATTGGGTCATTTGTACGCTGTTCCTTAGTAATGTAAATAGCAGAGTTATCCCCTCTTTATCACATGGCTGGGGCTGTGATCGACTTGTAAACGAGATAACCAGCTCCTGACCAGTGTGATGAGTATTGTCCTTCCTCTTGTATTTTTATGAGTCACAGAATAAATATACACATAAAACAACAACAACAAAAACAGTTTAGTCAAATCTAAACTTCCGGAACGGTAACTGGTAAATGTTTTATGGTAATTCACAGTTGTTTTTATCGTGTTTCAAAATTAAGATTTCCTGCCATTTATCATGAATCCAATGGAGTAGGCTTATATGTCTACTTAACTTATTTTATTTGGCAAACTAATTAAAACGTTTATAACTGAGTTCTTTTTATATCTTTGGCGACAATGCGAGAAGGCGTTTAATTGACTTATTTCTCAAAAGATAGTTTGTGCAAAAAAAGACACTGTATTTAAGCATACATTTTGACTGCAAGTGTTTGTTGGTGTCCAAAGTTGTCCAGAAATATGTGTGGTATGTCAAAGCTATATTATAAATCAACAAGACAAAAGTACTGAATTAATAATGCACTTATGTGAAAATGGCTTATCTCTTTACAGAACAGTCAGTTAAAAACCTTGTGGGGATTTCTGAAACATATAGACACTATCGACTTGAGTGGTGAACTGATTTGGAGGAAGTTCAGACACGTTTCTTTGACACCCCATCTGTCGGGTTACCATGACAACGAGATTAGAACGCTTGGACGGATTGACAGAGCTATGAGGAGTCGGTGAACTTTTCATCTCATTATGACACAGATCAAATCGGAGCTCTTGGAGTTTGTAAAGAGGGGAAGAGGTTCTAGCTTAAACCGTCCACAGACAATACCATAGACGACCGCACAAAAGGCATGCTTACAGCCAACAGACATGCATCCTTTGTCGCCAACCCGTTACTCACTCCATAGTCCCATAATTCACAGTGGATCTCATCCATCAACCAGCTGTCAGAGGAACTGAACTAAAATCCAGCCACTCCGCACAGTTTCAGATGACTGATCGAATCTAGTGAAGTGATTAACCCGTGAAACAATGCTCAAAATAACAGACTCTGGATAGTCTTCAGCATTTCAAGGCGTTTTGTTTTATTTTTATCTTCCAAACTGACATTTGACTTAACTGTATTTGTGTTGCGGAGTTTTGAAATAATATACCGGTATTATTAAACGACTTTTATGATTGATCAGTAACGCAAAATACCCTTTTAAAATAACTTTTCCTTCAAACATGATTCATCTGAAAAACTAAGACAATTTCCGCATTTTCCGTGTCCGGCTTGTCTTCATCCCATTGGCCTAACCCACAAAAAGGAAATATCATCAGAATTTATAGGATTGTCTTCATAAGTCCAAATAACAAGGTTAATAATAAAACATCTGCGTAGATAAACTCCAGGTATAAAATATCTACTGGAGTCGAAACTCCATGCAATAGCATATATAGGCATTACATCAAGAGCCGTAGTTAACTCATAATTAATTCATCAGTTTGCATTTCGACAGAGAACGAAAGTACTAAGCTGTATTATTGTGGTAGTGGGGTTTTCTCTGATGTTCACACGAGTGAAACTCCGCACAATGGTCTGTCAACACCATGCGCGACACTAAATAGCACCGGGATTAATGGGTTTTTAAGCGGCTCTGTAATAGAAGTGATGAAGATGCGCGTGAGTGCGCAGGTCAGGGATTAACTTCGTGATCATCGGTGAAATTGCCAATTAATGGGACCACTCAGACTATCGGCTGAGATTGCTGTAATAGTCAGTCGAGGCAATAGAGCATACTTCATGCACTGTAGTTGCCTAAATGGGAAAAGAGACTTATAGCATGGATTGATACCATAAGGATTAAGAGCGGCGTGATAGTATTCTGTAGCTTAAGGCAACACCAATCCTGGACAGCTGCAATGATTGGATTTCTTTTCTTGTACAGAAGACAGAGAGAGTGTTTCTGTGTATATACCCCTCTACGTCCATGTCCTATAGCCCAGGATTGCCCAGTTGGCAGCCACGCGCCCTGACACGCCTGTCTCTTTCCCAGCAAACTGCACTAGGGTGATTTGGGCGAAGAAGAATACAGAATCCCTGACCGATGTTAACCCCGTTTTAGTTCCCTTCACAAAGAATTGAGAGCGGGGTTGTAGCTGTGTTGGTGACTGACAGGGAGACGAAGTTTTCCCTACCCCCTTTCTCCCTGTGATCCAGTCCACTGGACACCAGTCCACTACCCGTGTTCTGCCACTGTGGCTTCAATCAGATGAGTATGGACGGGAAGAGGTGACAAGAGGAGTTACTCTCAGAAGGCGGTTCCCTCTTGTCAGTGGTCAGTCAGTTTGTTGGATGTTGGCAGAGAGAAAGCTAGGACACAGTTGTGATTAAGACTGGTCACTCTACCAAGCCCAGGATGTACTATAGCATTTTCAAAAAGTGAACGGTGAAAATCCGTTTAAGTAAGTATGATAACTACTGATAGCATATATGTTCTCCATGTGTTTAACTTATAGCGTTCCCCATACCGGTTCTAGTTTGCTGGCATATGGTTCGATGCGAAGAAAGGAAAAGACGAAAGAACTGAAAGCTTCTGTGCACTTGGTACGTCCAGCTCTACTAGGGTTTGTTCCCACCGACTGTTGAGAATACTGACAGGTTTTAAAGTGCTAAGTCAACAAAGTCTCAAAACCCTATAGTAAGTCGCTATTGTGTAGGTCTTGGTATGTTTGTTATAGAGGAAAACTCATGAACCGTGAACGTACTGTGTACGCTATGAATAGAGCGACTTGCCTGAGGAGATTTAATTATCATACTATACCAGTCCAGTTTATTATTATTCGCATTAACAGCTAATAACAATTTGTCGTCAATCGCCGGCTATCTTTTTTATGGCTTTCTAATAGAGCGAAGTGGCGGAGGAGTTTGTTTTATGGGACAGTTGTGTGGCGATTGAATGTTTATGGCGGGTTAATTAGATCTAATCTTAGCTGTCAAGTCGAATGCTTCTGTCTCGACGGGACAACTACTGACCATCATGGGTGCTGGTTTTCGCAATACTAGTTGTTGGATGATTTAAAACTGTAAAAAAAAAAAACCGGATTGGTAGAGTAGTTTTACATGGAATAACACGGAGTGCGTGAGCTTGTAGAATTGATCAACTCTAGCTTATTGCTACTATCGGGTGGCAGTGAGAATTTGCTCGCGTCGTAAAGCGTTTATCAGCGTGGCAGACGATCGATCGCACTGGCCATAAATTCTCAAATGAAGACATGGCCTATCTGGCGAACAAGGCGGACCTTTCGTCTCCATTTTTGATTTACGAGGTGGGATGCTTTATGTTGTCTGTAGTTGTAGAACAAACACCTAATCGTGTAAAGCGACCACACGGTCTTCATGGCAGCCAGCTGGAACGCTATTATTTGTCAAACATGTCTTGGCTGGTCGTAACTCAGATGGTCCTCACCATTACATCGGCCATTTTATTACTCGGGTTTGCACATTGGCACTGCTACTGATAAGCACACATCCTTGGCATTCAATCTGGGCATATGTTTGTCTTCAGACTGCCTGTACCACCGTTTGTAATAACTGAATGCACATTAATAACTGTGAACTTGGTCGTTGTGTGTGTTACTTCAGTTTAACTTACAATTGCTCTGGGATGATAATGTGTTGTATGTATTCCTCCTTCCCCATGAAATGATTTAACATGAATATGTGTTCTAACATGAATATGAGTTCTTTCTATTAACTGTGATCAACCATGTATATAATCTCGTATGTTAGTCTCGTCTCTTGTAAGTTAGTTATGATAAAAATGTTTTCAAAAAGATCATGTGGAATTCGAAAAGACAATATTATTATCAACAGCAAGTTACATAAAACATTTGGCGGGAATAAATCAAAAAATTCTTGTTCCATTAGGTACAATAAGAAAGTATTTTAACGATAAAATATGTACCGTACACAGAGAAACGTCAGAAAAGGGTATTAAAGAATGGTCCATGTATGTTTATATCATGATGTCGTGGAGAATAGCCTTCAGATTAAGATAAGATATAAGGCGAGGCCTGCGTGCATTGTTGGTATTCAATTTATAGGATTTAAGCTTAATAATACTGTTTTACTTGGCAATGAAGGGACATTAATCTTCCATCCGAACAAAACTTCTAATTTGATTGCAGTTCATCTCTGTCACATAAGTGAAATAACTCAAGGCTGTCCTAACACACCCTCACATAAGTGAAATAACTCAAGGCTGTCCTAACACACCCTCACATAAGTGAAATAACTCAAGGCTGTCTTAACACACCCTCACATAAGTGAAATAACTCAAGGCTGTCTTAACACACCCTCACATAAGTGAAATAACTCAAGGCCCGTTTTAGCACACCCTCACATAAGTAAAATACATTTAGGCACGGCTTTGAACACAGCCATATAAGTGAAATTCATTTAGACCCGCCTTTGGACACTGCCATATACGTGAAATTCATTTAGACCCGCCTTTGGACACTGCCATATACGTGAAATTTATTTTAACACCATCAAACAAGGAAAATTCTTTTAGACACAATTTTGAAAGCTGTCACATATAATAAGTAAATTACTTTTAGGCACGGACTTTAACATGGGTGTATAAGTGAAATACCTTATGGCACGGCAGGGGTAAACTATTCCAATCTATTCTAGTGGATTTAACTTCTACAAGTCCACGAACGTGAAACTATATTAAAACCATACATCAATGTTTCATTTGTTGTCAAGATTGCTTGTAGGTGAATTTTTTAATCAAACATTTTATACCTTAATTAATGTCAATGCAGTTCACGAAATGAATTGTTTTTCCTAATATTTTTCAAAGATGCGGCTCAAACCTTCATTGTAGATTCCCAGGCATTGAACAAAGAAAAAGGAATAATATAATGATAAAATAGGCGTGTAGGTTTATTATACTTGGGCATTTCATAGAAGAATTAGATTTGATTTTTGTATATAGTTTTATGGACATGTACCAAATTAAATACTGTTGTATAGTTAATGGTATGGTACCTTACAGTACAGTGAAGGTAGTATTGCGATTCCCGTCGTTTAGGGTTGTTCTCAGGCCAGATGCTCGTCATCGTTGGCACATGTGTGCTGTCAGTAGACTCTAAATGTACGAACCGTTGACAGCTTCGTTCCAGAGATCACCGGATACTCATATGAACCAAACAGGGCTGAAATCAGTAGAGTTTTAACCGTTAGTCAGTTGTTGATAGAGAACTACCAAGCAATTATACGTTTATATGTTTATGGCGATGTGTGGAAATGATTTATATGTTTGTAAAACATTGACCTGTGGCAATGTTTCACTGAGACTGGCAGGTCTTCTTTATATAGATTGATATTTTATCTACCAGCCGAAAAATGTAGGTGAAACGACCACAGCTACAAGCCTACTAGATGCAGAGTTCTGTATCTCAGATCGTCTATCATGACATGTAGCCTTCCCTAGAGATACAGAGTTTGAGCTCTCCTGACTGTAAT
>JAVFBX010180182.1:0-14646 GCA_034783855.1 Mopalia kennerleyi
AAATAACTAAGTTGAAAAATCTGTATAACTAGTCTAGACCGGTTTGAGGACAGTTAGTGGGAAATCCAGTTTCAGGTTTATGGAGGCGTTACCAGAATGTTACAACTACAGAGAAACTGTGAGGTTCGCCAGGACAACGCTTCAGTCAGATTGGGAGATAAACACCTTTCAAGAATGGCAAAGATTCAAAGCAACTAGCATCGCTTTGATAGGTTCGATAAAACGTTAATTTCCTTAAACACAGCATTGTCTTCGTTAATTTGAGATAGAAATTCATAGCACTTGACAGCCACCTAGGCGGCTTGGCTGAGTAGTCCAGGTGACCGACATTTACTGCTCGCGATTTGCTGAATCGATTCCCCAAACGGTCTGCAGGATTTCTGAACTAGAATCTGGCCAAGCTAGGAAAATGCTGTCCCCAAAATACGCAAAATGACACAAATGTTAATTTAAGAGCAATAGTGAATGATTTATTGTTCTCACGCAGAATATTGCCTTATAAGTTAAATGTAGATTCTGTAGTTTTGGAATACGGCTTGTGTCACAACTTTAATTATATAGGCACATGGAGGTAATGATTATCTCAGTCCCAAACTAATCGCTTTGCAAATAACTAAAGACAAGCAGTGGATTCGTAGTATCCACACCGTAAATTATGACAGAACGTGTCGTTGATTTCAGAGAAAACACCCCTGTACAAAATATTAAATCTCCTGATCGCCTCCAAAAAACGTATTTATCACCCTGTTTGTTTCCCATCCCCATGTAGTTTGTCATTTGCTGATTTGCTTGATTATCACGCCCAATCAGTTTATCCGTGACGATAAATCAAAACTGTCGAAAATCTCCTAAAATTAATGGCTTGTTCGAAATCGATTTGTCACTTTTGCATTTTTTTTTTTAGAGGAATTTTTTAGCCAACCAGAATAACTTTTCTCCAAATAGTGTTATAAGAGATCAATGAGATCGTGACAGAGGGACAGCTTGGCTGATGGCGGGGATAAGACCGATATTATTAGAGGGTTTGTCTGAAGAAGAAAATCTATATTACAATATCGTCTGGTCCGTGTCCTTTATATATTGCTTCTTTCGATGTCGGGATTAAACCCCGAACAAATTAAAAAATTGCTATCCTTTTTGACGCCGTGTCCAATTGACACTAGTATGCTATTGGTTATACTACCGATGCAGTTTTGGTTAGGTCAGGTTTCTGTAAAATGTTCACACATCGGAGGGTTTGGACGGAGTTTTTTGTATTGCTCTGGGCCCTCAGAGTTAATGGACAGCAGGAAACCGATCTGTTTGCGATGTCTTCAGAATTGGGTCATGTTTTTGTCCAGTACTGTCTTCGAGTGATGTCAGTGGTATCGGCAGGCATGACGTCATTTGAGTGAATCAACCTGAAGTACGACGTTAAATGTCAATCATTCAAACACGTACAATGTTGAATAATTAAGTCAAGTAATCTAAAGCGACATCATGGCCCGATGTTCTCCTTTACTTCTCAACAGGATATAAATAATCTGATTATAACGGTCTGTCTGCGGAAGGTAAATCAGTTCTATATATATATATTGCAGAATAAATTGTTAAATAAATACCTGCCCCGGGTATTCATAAAAGTGTTGCTATCTTATTAACGGGATTATTGATAAAGTATGATCTGCCCACCGGGTAATGATCGGAAAGTGTAACAGAAGGAATTGATTCCGGCTGGGTAGTGGCTGTTGGAAGGTCATTTCATAGCAGTCGGATTATTCCATAAACTTGATAAAATGTTGAAACCCCCTCCCCCTTTCTGAGAAAGTCGATTGCCTTTATAACATTGAAAGGTGGGAAAATTTCACCGCTTTTGGGCACGCTTGAAAATATTTGGTAGTGACTAACACAGTACCGGGTAATCTTATTTGGTTCTCCTCATTTAATCTATTTTTGTGTACGGGCCCGTGGCTTAGAGATCCTCAGGTTAATGAGGGTCACACGATGTGGCTCCGGCAACCGTTGGGGTGGTTTTTACGGGGTTTCTTTCTGGTTTTCCACCGTCGGGAAAATTATTGTGAATTTGCGAAGTGGACAATCCGTCGTCATTAGGCGAAATACCCTTGAGCACGACGTTAAACCCCAATCAAACAAACAAACGTTTTGATACTAAGTTTTTCAAATAGTTTTCTACTAAGTGACTGTAGTTCACGGACAATAGACTTCCCTGGCTTGAATTCGATAATCGTATACGGATTCATCCTGACCCCTCTTGTTGTAAACACGATCTTTTCTTACAGAGAACATCTGATTGTTTTGTTTATTAAATTCAACTATTATTGGATTATTGTGGTGGTTAAAATACTGTAAGGACAATCACTGTCATTGTATATATATGTCAGTATTTCAATATCCGGGTTCTAAAAATTATTTAATGCAAAGACTAGTACTTGAGTGATGCTCAATGGTTTCGTCTTACAAAACGTTCTTCATGTGACAGTGTTTGTCCAATCTCCAAGACATTTATTATGAAGGAGGAAGATGCCGTTGACAGAATATAAATGACTTTAAAGATCAGATTGGTGTTGGATGGGGAGAATGGATCCTGTCCAAAATATTTAATGTTCTCATCAACAACAAAATATATTTATCACCCTTTTGTAATGTGGTATGTCATTTGCTGGTACAGTATGTTGGGTTATCACGACCGATCTGTTTATCCGTGGGAGGAAAACATCAGTGTCAAAAATATCATAAAATTAATGGCCTCATCCATTTGCCTCATCGGTGAAGCATTTCTCCATGCATAATCTTTCCTCTTAGTAAAGTGTCATAATACCCTGACTGTGAAATACCTGGAAAGATAACCGGAATTAATTGGCTCTTATTGTAAGCTTTCCTGAAGACCCAAACTTACATGTATGTTGGAGAATTGCTGCAGTTTCCATGTTTGTTATTCAAAGCTTACGCAATAATAACAAGGATATGTTTTGTTTTAGCCGCTGTACAAAACTGGATGGTATTCTATACGACAGCAAAATAACAGACTGTTGTGATCCACTTTTTAAATGAGTTTTAAAATAAACCAAATTGGTGCTTTTTCGATCCTATTTACCGCTATTTTGGGTAGCAGCTGATGACTGTAAAATGTTGTGAGGGCTGAGAACAGGTTTTGTGGTTAATGGTTTGATTGTCTTTTTGTGCTCAGCCATTATATTATGATAGCCTTGAAACAATTAATGCATTAGTTTCAAGAGAGTTTGGCCGAAGAAATACACATGAATAAGTAATAAATGAAAATAAATCGGTTCCATTTAAACAAAATAGGTCCAACTATTTAGAAATTCATTCACCGTATGCCATATTTTAACTTCGTTGGTGTTTTGACCTTTTCAAAAATTTCATTCACTCATAGCAACGGTTAGTGTTTAAGACATGTCATGACTTAAAGTAGCCAACGGTGGCAAGTAGGTCACCTTGACATAAAATACATGTATGGACATTTAAATTCTCGAACAGAGGAGATTGATATGAAATTCGAACAACTGATTGAGCTAAGGAACAGAACCAATATAGATATAAATATAAACACAATTTTTCTATCTTCAGTTATTCAAAACATATATATATTCAGAAAGCTATGCGGAAAAAATCACAAATTGATATAGAATTCAGACCACCGGTATGTCAATCAGGTGAAGTTTATATAAAAGCTGGACTTCGATGCCGAGGGAATTGATCTTAAATGTACTGACTTATCTAGAGGCGTCAATGATTTGATGGTGTGCCAGCCCAATGGATGATGAACATTTCCCTCGATTCTACTGGGAACACACATAGACAAGACAGGACACAATACAAGTACATCACCAACATATCGGCTTTATGTTGCCCCTTATAGATCAGGAATCAGTGTATAAGAGCATCGGCCCAAGCATTTGTCTTGTCGTATCTGTTATCCTTGATCACGTACCAATATAATACCTGGCAATATATGAAATAGTCATTACTTGAGCGGAGATTTACATATTCTCTGGCCCCATTCAACTCTTGAGTTAGCGGACTTAAACATAACGTGAACAATCTCTTTCCCATGCAACTGTTTGTCTTCTTCCTGTTGCTTTCCCTTGGGAGATGAAGGGTAATAGTTAGGAACAATGTAGCTATTAGTGCTACATGAAGCTTCCTAACCTTTAGAAATACCAGAACGCTTCCTTGATTCGGCACTTTATCTTACCATGTCAAAATCACTAATTTCCCAGCAGTACAACACTCGTTAAAATGTCTTTCGCGGCAATTAGGTCAAGCGGAATCAACGTTATCTAATATTCAGAGTCCGGCTTTATTTTTAAAGTTTTGGTACAGCTGCCCCGTATCTCTATATACTGTATAGTCTATATACGGATCTAGGAACCATATAGCCTATGTCCTCTGAAGGAGAACACCAAACGTTGATTAAGACTCCAAAGAAAATTCACGAATTATTCTTAAAATTGTCTTATGTTGCATTTTTAGTAATCAAATATAAAAGTGTAATATGCCAAAGAAAGTATCTTTAAATTTACCCCCTTCCACAGACACACAAAAACAACAGATTGCCAATGATTATAGTAATCTGCTTTATAAACATGAACAACGCACTGTATGCACATAGTCACGTAGATTCATTATGTATCAGCTATTGGCGAATAACGAACAATTTGTAATCGAACGCCATACAAAAAACAGTGTTGTTGTAGTCTGCTTTATATCCATGAACAAAGCACATACTCAGGGGCTTTATTTTCTTTTATTTAATAGGTAATAGTTTGTAACAGAAGATACCTATGATGCATTGGTACTATGATGTGTTTAGTATATTGTTATTTTGTTCTACTCAAATAGGAGGCAAAATGAGTATTTGTCATCCGCATTTTTTTTACATTGATGACTGTTAAAAATATACATAATGTCTAAAGATAAATGAATACCAATAGTCGAAGCTACACAGGCCATGGCATGTATTTGCGCAGCATGATATTAATAAATAAGCTGTTAATAATTTATAAACAGAAGGTATTTAGTATAATATCGACGATGGCCGATAGTGTTTCTTGTTATACATGTAATTCTGTCCTTGTTTAATATAATGATATGGTACAGACTTAAGCGGCATTTTTACTGTGCGATGTTCTTCTTTACTCCCAGCAGTTTATACGTAATCAGATTATAGCTTTCCGTTTTTGGAACGGAAATCAGTTCTATACACATATCAGAATAAGCAGTTTAATAAATATCTCCCTCGGGTGTTTATCGAATGATGCAATCTGCTGGACTATTAATGAATGACGATATGCCCAGCGGCTTCCTATCGGAGAATGTAACGGTACAAATTGATCCTTGGCTGCCAGCAGGTCATTTCATTCCAGTGTGGATATTCCATAAAGCTAACACACTTTCTGAGAAAGTCGATTGCCTTACAGCATTGACGGATGAGAGCTGGTTTCTCGCTTTATATTTATGTCATTATTTTGTGGCCACATACACAAGAACACTTATAGGGTAATCTTATTTGGTTCGCCGATTTTATAAATTTGAATATTTCGACGGATTCAAAACGATACCGCTATATATAAAATAGACAACAAGATATTGGACAGATTTGTCTTCATAAAAAAAACCCCAATTTTATTAGATAAGAGTAGTTAAAATACCAGAAAAGCCATCACTCTCATTATAAATGTCAGTATCACAATCTTAGGATTGTTCATCAGCATGCGTGGATTTAAGAATTACCAATGTAGAAACAGGTTCTTGTCACTAGTGAATTACAAAGATAGAAATGATCAGCGGATTCCTCAAATGAAACACTCTTTACAATGATGTTTCCAGAGTCACGAGTCTATAAGCCATAATAAAAAACAGCTATTTTTAAGAAGGAAGATGTCGTAGGCGGAATGTAAATGTCTTCAAAGATCAGATTGAAGTTTGTTGGGGAGAAAGGGTCCTGTCCCAAATATTTAATGTTTTCATCAACAATAAAACCTAGCTATTACCCCGTCGTGTTGTAGTATGTCATTTGCTATATGCTAGGTTATAAGTACGATCTATTCATCCGTGGGGATAAAACAGCACTCTCGAAAATCTCCTAAAATTAATGGCTTGTAAGAAATTGATTTGCCACATTTGTATTTTTTGAGGAAGCATTTCTCCATTCAGAATCCGCTCTCTTACTAAAGAGTGTGGTATGATCCCGACTGAGAAATAACAGCAAAGATGACGGAAATTTCACTGCTTTACTGTAAGGGTATCTGAAGAACAACATCTATTTTGATGAACTGTTGAGGTTACGCCGTTTTGGATCAATGCTTACCCAATAATAACGATATGCTGTGTTCTTATTGGCTAATGTTTACACTGGTTAGTATTCCGTAGGACATAAAAATAATTGTCTTTATTGCGAATCGATCTCTGAAGCCGTACGTTGATGAGCTACGAATTAAATGAAATCGTACGATATTCTAACCCTTGATTTTGTGTATCACGCTGTGACAATGTGCAAACTGTTGAAAAGTATTTTGCTGCAAGGCTGGTTCATATTGTAATACTTCTAGTCAGGAATAGGTTCGTTAGATTTATCGCCAACTAATATGATGGGAGTTAATGATAAAACTGGTTATCCGTTTCACTGAAACAGAATTAGTTTACTTCTGTCATGTTCGTTGCCGGTGGTCTTAACGTTTTTACACATTCCATTCTCTTCTGTAAGCATAGTAATGATTGTTGTCTTTGCTTTTTGACTATTTTGTGCTGTATGTTTATACATCGTGCCATTGGGGCCATTTGTTAAATATATTTAGAGAAAACAGATTCCTGTGTGAACCGTGTAATTATCGATACACAAGATGGTTCTTTCGACATAAAGTTGTGTCCACTAGGAATAAATGTGAATAGCGAGGTCTTCCTGGGTCATGGAAGAAAAAGTAATTGTCCGGCCATCAAATTACCCGGCTATAAAATTCCTCAGACGCAAAGAGGTTATAGCGGCAACACAGCTTTATGGCCACGCAATCTCCTGAATACTGATATAGGTTTGGGGTGATCGGCTAGCAATAGGCTTTTCTTATATGGGTTGTTTATTATTGCCTCATGGAATTTGGGATCACACAAAATGGTTCAAAGAGAATTGGCACAGGTAGAAACCCCACACTAATAAATGGTATTCCCCTGACAGTCTGGTCGCATTTCAATGGATCGACATGCCCATAGTACCTTAAATGTATGAACACTTTTTCTGTAGTCTGCCACGTAAGAATACGGGATGTTGGCGAGATGTTCTCCTTTGGTTGCCAACAGTTTCCACATAATAAGATTAAAATGATGTGTTAATAATTAATGTGGCCAATATACCGCAAGCTAGAGATTATGGAGTGATTCAACCGGTTATTAGTGAAGATTGATATGTTCTTGAGAAGTATTTGTAATAGTAGAAATTGATCCCTGGCTATAAGGAGCTTCCAGAGGCTCACTTGATCCAGATAAAGTGCCGAACAAACCACTTTAAGAGAAATTCAATAAGACTACAATGAGAATCTTTACTTCGCTCTATCGATGTCAATATTTCACAATGACAATACAAATACAAACAGTTACAAGGTTACTTTATTTGACTATCATGTTCAAAGTTAGTTCTCACATGCATAAACAAACAAACTGGATTGATAGCCTGACATGATTTTATACCAGGTCGCTGTATTGCCATCCTTGTTTTTATGTATTGTTCCTTCAGTACCAATTCTGAAGGCACCAAAGTATCCATATTCGCATGTCCAGACAATGTGTGCAGCTAATCCTCTTTAATTCGAGGTTCTTTCCACGATATTACTAGAATACTGATAAATACAAACGGTGGAAATATCACAGTATAGAAGGACATTGATCAAGGCATACGATGTATTGTGGGAAAAATAATATTGGCGGCCGTGTATGTTTCGGACATACGTTGATGCTGTATTGTATATTCCGGAGGACAACGTGAATCAAACCAGTTTCACAGATTTTATTTTTTAATTAAAATGCGAAGCTTTATGTCTCATAGAGGGTGATTTAACAATCTATTTCAAGACTCACTCGAGCGATATTTATGGTATCCTCTATTTATTTTACGCCGTGGCTATTCTCCGAATATGACGACCGTTTCTAGCCCGGATGCAATGCGCCACATATTCAACAACCTACTCAAAAGTTATCGATGTATCTGGCTACAACGAAATACACAAATAGTTGTCTGAACTTAATAGCTGGACTTAAATCAACTTGGGTTCTTTGTAGTTCTTTGTAAGGAAACATTTTCTGACAGTAAAAGCACCTAACTTAAGTGGCGTGATTGTACGCATGATGTTACCATAAAATTGCATTATTTGCCAACGACTTCTTCACTAGAAGAGCCCTCTTTGAAGGTGGCCTACAGTTACATTTACGTGATGTATTAGTAGCTTTGGTCAGTTGCTAGGCGGTTTTTCGGATTTGACCATTGTTCTCATTGACTTAACAATTCTGTCTGAAATAAGGCATGACAGCAACTAATTTATTTTTGAAAGAAGACGTCTATAATTCAATGAACTGGAGTTATTTCTGCAAGCTTTATGATCTGTTATTTGGTCCAAGAGATTATTAACGGAGTTCCCGATGGTGCTATTTAACTCCGACACACTGGAATCTTTATGACTGTCAATTTGGGTCACACCGAACCAAAGAAGTGTTAAGTTACATTTGTAGTACAGAATGGTAGTTCGCTTGATTTACTAGGTACAATTATTGTAACTCGCTTCCTCTATTCGTGTAGATCACACCATGGTCACGCCCATAATGCACACTTCAGCTCAGAATATGACTGGTTCATTACATAGTAAACATAAATTTAAGACATGTTTTATGGAGAATAGCCTTTACGTTAGTTAATGTTTCCAGCTTTATACACAATTGTAATTACGTATTGACAATTTTGAAATGTTTTCCTATGGATGTCTCCCTTGAATTCGTGCAACCATAGAACAGGGCTGTTCCTATCGGTCAACGAAGGAAACTACACCCCGGAAAGACGGATTATTTGCGAAATGGATATGCCTTGTTTTCACTCAGGCAGCAATTGTAGATTCGTTTGACGCTTTCTGTTTGGGAAGATTTGGTTAAACTACATTTCGATAAAATGGAACCGATTAGATTTTATGGTCAGCAACGTTATCTCTTTGATCGCTTCTGTCTTAATCTGTTTATACTGCTAGCTGTACAGGTCATCGGAGAATATGGATGTTTTTATACTTCGTTCTCTCTTCTTAACGTCCAGGTATATGAATGAGTCACAAGATGTGGCTCCGGCAATCGTGGGGGTGGTTTTTACGAGGTTTACTTCTGGTTTTCCACCATGATAAGGCAAGGAACAGTGTGAAGTGGACAATCCGTCTTCATATAAGTGAAATACCCTTGAGTACGACGTTAAACCCCAATCAAACAAACAAACAAATCTCCATCATAGGCCTATGCCTGAGAACGATGTCTGAATAGACATTGCACCTATAATAAACCGGAAGTTGTAATCCATACAGCCTTGTGTTATGTCCACCTAAACAGTTAACTTACCTTGTTTAAATGGCCTGCAAATGTAAAAGATGATTTTGCCAACCTTATTAATTTTTTCTTTAATTTTTTAATTTTTTCTGTGATAAAATGAAATAAGTTTTTTAACGCTTTTGACTTCTCTTTTTTTTTTTAGGATCGCGTTAAGATTATTACTAGACGCCGACCAATGAGCAGAAAAGCGCGAAAACAGGCGGCTTTGAGTGCTGAGCTGGACCTAGATCCGGAGCAGATTATGAGTGGGGATTTCTCTGGCGCTTCGTTGGACAATATTCCCAGTTCAATTTTAGAGAGGTCAAGAAAATCTGATCTTTTCGGCAATGATGACATTTTGAGCAGTGTTTCAAAAGTCTCTAGTCAAACAAACTCTATTTTAAGTATTGGTCAAGAAACTATTGTAGAAAGCGTAGAGGACGATATTTTTAACAAGGAATTTACAAAAACTAGAAGCAGTAGCATTAAGCAATCTGCTGTATCTATATCCCAGCATGTTGAAGATGATTTATTTTCTAGCAGTAGCAAGTTTTCAGCATCCTCAACAACGACAACAACGAAATCCAAAAAAGTTACAACAACAACATCATCTTCATCGTCATCATCCAAGCAGTCTGTTTCAACAAAAAGTAAAATTTCAGATGATGATTTGTTTTCTGCCTTGGAATCAAATGAAGAAGTTAAAGTGTTAGAAAACAAGTCTGAAAAAATTTCTGAGAAAGCAAAAGAAATTGTAACAGCGCCACCTAGTGATATTATCCAAAGTAAGGGAGATAAGCCTGTTGAAACAAAGAAGCCTACTCTGCCTGAAGATGATGATATATTTGCAGATTCCAGTATTATTAAGAAAAAAGGTGAGGTTGCTTTGAGTTTGAAAATAAAATTGATGCCTTGTGAAATTATAAATAATATTCGGATCCACACATATTGCTACATAACTGGCATCTTCCCGAGGCAATGCGGAAAAGAAGATCGTCGCATTAAGCCTCTCTTCCTTTCTTACCTTGCCTCCATAGGCGATAAAACCTGAGTTAGCCAGAGTTGACAACAGCTACTTTCGGATGGCCTGTCTTTACCCTACGCAATCAGATTGGGACTTTCTTAAAATAAGAAAGAGGCCGTCTAAACACAGGATGACAAGTAGGCTTTATATGTAATATACATGCACGATATTAGTCCCATTGACGAGTCCTGTCGTCTTCACAGATATGTCAATTGGCAGTGGTGCCACACTTGTTTGTTGTAGACTTTGATGTGTAAACGCTTTTTTGATTGGCCTACGTGTTTCTACCATAGTCCAATTAAATTTTTGCCACGTTTCCCCTTCGAATTACAGCAAGGGATAGTAATGTGGAAGTCTCGTCTGACACATACTGACCCTTGCATAGGAAGATGCATAACTGGTGGCAGTGACAACATTTAATCTCTTTCACTCTTTTAAAAACAAATCAGCATTTTAGAGTTGCAGTACATTGCCTGTAATAAATTTATTAAATAATTCATTAATTGATTATTGTTTATGTTGCATTTCTATTAATATTGATAATACCCTTCAATGCAGCATACACACCAGTACATTATTTGTTTAAGTTGTATTGAGAAGTTCGCCAGTGCATAGAATGTTAGACTTGTAGATGGATAACAAAGTCTCTATATCATGAGTACGGCATTTTGATATAGGGACTGCATTAGCACCGTTGTCAAGCAAAAGTTTAATGCATTTAACAAAGCAGTATGTACATCCATCTGTATGCCACTCGTTCACTTGTTTAAGATTCTTTCGTTCAAACCTGTCGGACAGGTTTGAACGAAGGAAGAAGTTTTAACAAGTGAACGAGTCAATCTGTTTTTACAACAGAAAGAGTGAAGACATTTTCACATGTGAACAAGGGCACGCGTTTAAACTAGTGAACACGTTTCGACAAGTGAACATGTTCAAATAATTGAACATGTGAACAAGTGAACAATTCACAAGCATTTTTACAATTGGACATGTTTTAACAAGCGATACATTTTATCAAGTTATCAATGGAACCAGTGGACATGTCTTAACTAGTGGACATGTCTTAACCAGTAAACATGTCTTAACCAGTGGACATGTCTTAACCAGTGGACATGTCTTAACCAGTGATCATGTCTTAACCAGTGGACATGTCTTAACCAGTGGACATGTCTTAACCAGTGGACATGTCTTAACCAGTAAACATGTCTTAACCAGTGGACATGTCCTAACCAGTGGACATGTCTTAACCACTGGACATGTCTTAACCAGTGGATATGTCTTAACCAGTGGACATGTCTTAACCAGTGATCATGTCTTAACCAGTGACTCTTAACCAGTGAACATGTTTTAACCAGTGATCATGTTTTAACCAGTGAACATGTTTTAACCAGTGATCATGTCTTAACCAGTGATCATATCTTAACCAGTGACCATGTCTTAACCAGTGATCATGTCTTAACCAGTGACCATGTCTTAACCAGCGGACATTTGTTTGGAATGACAGAAACAAATGGTGTAGTATGTTAAAGCGTGGAATGTGGATCAATAAAAAATAATAAAATACTTTTGTTACAGAACCAAAAGCTCCCATTGTTGAAGATGACATCTTTTCCAACACTATTCTTGACAAACCAGCTCCAAAAGCAGAAGAAAAGGTTAGACATTTTTTTTTTTAGTTTGTGTGGTTGAATTTTTTTCAGCTTAAAAAGAATATAATTAAATAAGGATTTAAGTTGTGAAATACTACTAAAAAGGTTTTTTGTTTGTGTAATTTAAATCATGTGGATGAAAACAGTTCGATACAGTTTGTTTGATTGGGGTTTAACGTCGGAACTCAAGGGTATTTCACTTATATGACGACGTGCTAGCCCGATGGGTGAAAGAAACCACCCTCGACATCACTGGCAACAAACAAAGACAGGACAGGACAAATACAGGACTATGACAGGACGCTATACACACAACACAAACAGATCCGCTTCCTGTTCCCCTTTAGCTCTGACAGCACTTAGGCAGCATGAAGCTCCCTCCAACCACCCGCCAGTTCGATACAGAGCTACTCATAATTGTGATCATTTCCAGGTTATCAGGAATCTATAATATGAAGTAAACGTAAACTATGCTTTGGTTATTTTGGGATATTACACTTTCTTAGTTTGAACAGATTTTAGTTCAGAAGATTTTGCAGGTTGAAACACCAAGAAAGTGTTATCCCAAAATCATGAAAATTCTGTTAATCTTCACTTTCTAAAAGACACAACTTGCTTACTGAAGCCAACTTGATGTACCGTTCACGGGATCGAGTCCGTCTGTCAACCCTCAGGTATAAGAGTGAGTCACACAATGTGGCTCCGGCAATCGCGGGGGTGGTTTTTAAGAGGTTTCTTCCCGGTTTTGGTCAGTTGTGTGGCCAAAATTTGATATACGGTTGTCAGAATAAGCTGTTTTGAGTCTTGTTGTTTTGCTGAGAACAATATATTCCTTTATTCTAAGAGTTAGGGGCCTTGGTTTTCCTTTATTCTAAGTTAGTCACCTTGGTGTTCCTTAATTCTTAGAGTTAGGGGCCTTGGTGTTCCTTAAAGTTTATTCTTAGAGTTAGGTGCTTTGGTGTTCCTCTATTCGTAGAGTTAGGGGCCTTGGTGTTACTTTATTCTTAGAGTTAGGGCCCCGTGGGGGAGCGGGTTGGCCTGTCCTGCAGAATACTCCCTCGGCTTCCTCAGTCGATTGTAAAAGGCGAGAAAAGAGGAGCTTTCTGTTGCCCTGGTGTTCTCAGAGCTAAAGGGAAACAGGAAGGTGATCTGTTTGTACGTTTTATTTTTGTCT
This sequence comes from Mopalia kennerleyi, assembly GCA_034783855.1. Classification (NCBI taxonomy): domain Eukaryota; kingdom Metazoa; phylum Mollusca; class Polyplacophora; order Chitonida; family Mopaliidae; genus Mopalia; species Mopalia kennerleyi. The sequence goes on from JAVFBX010180182.1 coordinate 13,415, forward strand.
CCGTCATCATATAAGTGAAATACCCTTGAGTATGAGGTTAAACACCAATCAAACAAACAAACAATCTTTCTGACATCAATATTGAAGTGGGTTTTATACAAAATTTAAAAAAAAAAGAAAAAAAAATTTTTTTTGTAAATTTCTCACCAGACGTAGGATTTCTTATGGTCACATGATTTTCCAGGCGTGTCCCTTAGCTCTGATAGTACCATCAGAACAGAAAGCTCCCTCCCAACCCTTCGCTATGTCCCAGTGGTTTCTGGTATACGACAACTTAAACATAAATTAAACATGTACAGTGTAAAGATTGTAATTAAATTATCTAATGTTTTCAATACAATAGCTTCCATAAACTAGTATTCTAAATGCATTAATAAAATAGTTTTAAGATCTTAATAAAAAGGTGTTAAAAGAAGTGCTTAATTTTATCACTGAAAACCTATATCTGAAAATAATCATTGAATGATACATGAATACGTAGCTTATTGCAGTGTTTAATAGTACCTATGCAATTCTCACTATGACGTCATCAAGTAGTTTTATTTGTATTTATTCTTTATTTTACAGATACAATAGTCAAAGATCAGTAAACATCAGAAACCAACGTGTACCATATGAAGACGGTGGATTTTATAAATCTGAGAGTGATATAACAACATTGACCACAGTCCATGAACTCTCCCAAAGAACTGTTGGTAAGTTAAACAATATTATGTGTGATAAAGTGAGTTAGGTGCACGATTGGCTTTTCTCATACTTTCTCGCATTACCTGTCAGGTACAGGCAGTCAGTCAACGTGCTCTCTTTAACGTCACGTGATGTTTTGCCTAGTATAGATGATAATAAAACCAGTTGTGCACCTTGTTGGATCAAGTCCACAAGAAGACTAGTGGGTTGTGGATTTTGCCGAGTTACCTGTGGTTTAACAGAGGGTTGTGGGCTAATCGGACCTTACCTGCATCTCTTGAGTCCATAGTGGGGCTCAATGAAATGTTTTAAGGGAAAACCAAATTCATACCAAAGCCAGTAGTGCACCTTATTGGACTAAATCCATAAGAAGACTTACAGGTTACTTGTTGTTTAACAGAGGGTTGTGGCCCCGTGGGGGAGCGGGTTGGCCAGTCCAGCAGAATACTCCCTCGGCTTCCTCGGCCGATCGTACAAGGCGAGAAAAGAGGAGCTTTCTGTTGCCCTGGTGTTCTCAGAGCTAAAGGGAAACAAAGCTTATCTGT
>JAVFBX010180193.1:0-14642 GCA_034783855.1 Mopalia kennerleyi
AAAAGATTTGTAACTAATTCATTAAATAAATTATGCTGTTGACGGGATGCGAAATCCATATACGGGAAGCGGTGTTTAGGCCTGAATTAACAACAATAATCAATGAAATCCATGCAAAACAAGGAAAGATAATGACAACAATTATTTTTAGTAGGAGGATAGTAGGAGCTATACGCCCTTGTTATTGAAAACGATTGAGAAAGCTGCGTCATCTTTCTCACAATGGACTGAGAAATAAACAAACAGTTGGTTATCACATTCGGCGGTAAGCGTACACGTGATAATTGTACAATAATGAAGGGCATGCTATATTTGACGAGTTGGTTATCACATTTGACGACTTGGCATAAGGAGTTTGACGACTTGGCGTATACATTTGACTAGTCGGTTTTTAACGAGTCGGTTATTTGACGAAGTGACCGGATACCATTACGGATTCGGATACAGATATTTACAGTACCGGTACATATGCATTATTAACATGCATTTATCTTACTTTACTCCACGATAATAATTTTATCACTTAAAAAAAAATCCTTTAACACTTATTTCATTAAAAAAAACAAAGTGAGTGAAAATTTAGAACAACTCTACACCATATCTATTAATATACATAAACGTAGGGAGATTGAGCAAGGGAGACAACTCCTGGTACCGCCTTGCATTCAGCGACACCTGGTGCCGAAACGCCAGCGCTAATCCCCATTGAAAAGATTGGGACAATGTGAATATAAAGATGCACACAGCTATTATCAGCGGACTTCAAATATATTTTTAACTATGTAGTTCTAGACGCCTTGGCAAGAGAGGGCATACGATAATCCGAGCATTACCTGGAATTGTGGAATATATCATAGTTGCATATTAAGAAAAACTATAACGTTAAAACTTGATATCTACGCCCCTGCTTAATTTACACAAAAGATAGCTACTGATATATGGGTCTCGCCTAAGCGTTTATTCTATGTTATTTATTGGCGCCTCAATATCAAATAGTTATGGCTATAAGGTGTCTGTATTCAGCTTTTAATCAAATATGACGATTGGTCAATATAATATAATTCTGGTTATTGTGGATGATGAATGTTTTTCACTAATGGCGCCTTTAATTTTAATTAAAGAAAATGTATGTTTATCTAATGCGTCCACCTTATACCCCAAAGGGAAACCCATCTTTTATTATAATGACTTTATACTTTAGACATCTAGATAGGCGTGACGAATAAATAAATTATATTTAACCCATGAATCATATTTAGCCTTCAGAAAACAAGAAGACAAATTAACTACCCTATTAATAGCTTCAACTAGCTCTATTTTTAATCAGTAAATCGTTTTAATAAAATGAGATTATCATCGTTAAGGTATTGGTTGATTTGGTGATGGATGTTTAAGAAGAGTTCGAAGGTATTCTGCATACAATAAAGTGGTTCCTCCAGTATGTGAGTTGTAACACTGTTATAAAGCCAGTTAAAGAAGGGAAACACAAATGTTTCTTGCATTGCTCATGTTAAACCTTGTACCATGCAACACTAATTGTATTAGGGATTATTCTGGCAATTATTGTCCCTCAGAGAGTTTTCTTTTGTCCTCTTTTAAAGTATACAAATTTACGGTTCGTATTATCGGCAAGGTCCACAGTAACATGAATGTGTTTCATAACATACTTCTCTAACCCAAGTGTCCTGGAACTAACAGCCCTGAATTCCAATTGAAAAAAGTACAATGAACATGCATATATAAGGCATCTGATTAAGCGCCGGAAATTTGATCAACTTTATACAACTGACGTCACTAGAACATGTTTTCCGCTGCGCAATATATATAGTAACGGTTGATTCTGTGTGATTTAGGCTAGATGCGATTACGTATCTTATAGACTATACAGTCAGCAAAGGTACGACGTGCAACTGTACCTAAACTTTAGAAATAAGGCCTGCCCCTGAGTAACACAAATGTTGAAACCGTATGACCTCTTTACGGCATGAAGACATTTTAAGCGACTTTGGTACCGCTGAGAAATGATAGATTTCGAAAAGAAAATGGACGTCAAGTAGTGTTCAAAGAAGAAAACGAGATGGTTTCAGTCAGGTTAGTTGCCATGCAATTGTTATACATTAGAAGATAAAGTGCACACTCATGGTAGCGTTCTGTTATTTCTTAAGATCAGGAAGACCCCAGTAGCGTAGCTACATTTAGGCTAGGGATATTAACCAGAGCATTGTTAATTTATTGTCTTCTGATAAATTGCCATACATTAGTTTGGTTAACTTATATGACGTGCGCCGGGCAATCATATAAACGTAACCACACTTGCATCATTAATATAGTCAACAGACAGTTTGACGGGACAATATCAAAACCCTACAAGACAGAACATGAAACAGACACAACAAGCAGATCGACTGCCACTTGCCACTTAGCTCTGATAGCACCAGGGCAGCCGAAATCTCTTTCGCCAGTATGAACAGCGATACTTAAGAAAAAACTACTCTGGTTATTAATCATTTACCTAATTTGATCCATGTATACTTTTCATGTATAGTTTTCAATCTGTTGGTAAAATAAAGACGATTTGTTATTCCATTATTAACACTACCGTGGTCATGTAGTCATTTTTCGGTACACTTTTTTATACATTAATCTGTTAGAAAGGCTAGATATAGGAGCACTGTGCTGCTCCTTAAACACAGCTGTTAATTGTCTCTGTCACCTCAAGGGAGGCTAGATTTAGGAGAATATAACACGATTCTATTTATTTCATCTTCTATATTTATTGCCCGATAATAAATATAGAAGTTGAAAGCCAAAGAATCGTGGTATGCTTCTAAATGCCACTTAAACGAGTTAGATGTAGCTTTTGTCTGTTCTAGGGAGGCTAGATGTGGGAGTACTATGTTGCTCATTAAACACAGCTGGTGCCCCTATTAGGGAGTCTAGATGTAGGCACACTATGTTACTCATTAAACACAGATGGTGTCTCTTCTAGGGAGGCTAGATGTGGGAGTACTATGTTGCTCATTGAACACAGCTGGTGTCTTTTTCTAGCAAAGTTTGATGTGGGAGTACCGTGATGCTCATTAAACACAGCTGGTGTCTTTTCTATAAAAGTAAGATGTGGGAGTACCGTGTTGCTCATTAAACACAGCTGGTGTCTTTTCTAGGAAAGTTAGATGTGGGAGTACCGCGTTGCTCATTAAACACAGCTGGTGTCTTTTGTAGGAAAGTTAGATGTGGGAGGACTGTGTTGCTCATTAAACACAGCTGGGGTCTTTTCTGGGAAAGTTTAGATGTGGGAGTATACCGCGTTGCTCATTACACACAGCTGGTGTCTTTTCTAGGAAAGTTAGATGTGGGAGGACTGTGTCTCATTAAACACAGCTGGTGTCTCTATTGGGTTGACTAGAAGTAGGAGTAATGTTTCACACATTTGTATTTGTAAAGCAAGAAGTCAAAATATAGAATTTGACAGGAATAAAGCCAAAAAGGACTATTTCTTCTCCTGACAAATTGGTAATTGTAAAGAATACGGTTGACGTTTTTATGTTTATCGTGGTTCCACAGACGTTATATGGGATTTGTGGATGAGGCACAGATGCAGTCGTCAGCCAAAAGGTTAAAGGAAATATTTTTAGAGCAATTTACGATGTCATTGATATAGATTGAAAAATAAAACTGATCCTAAAACAGAGCCTTGTGAAATAAATGATTACAGGAGGGTGGATAAAGAACTGTTATAATGTACCATTCGTTGATTGATGTTTTACGCCTGGCTTAAGGGTATTCACTTAGATGCCGGCAGTGTATTCTAACAATAATTGACACTAGCCCAACCCAAATGTGAAGCGTTGCCATAACGTTGGACAGTTCATTTTCTTCCAGTGTTACAACATTGCTACTCTTAAAAAAACTGACCTGAGCCAGAGAGCCCGTACGTACCGCTTGGCACCGGTTGCTGAGATAATTTCCGATCCAGTCATTTGAATTGAACGAAAGCTGTTATAATTTAGCTTGTAGAATAAGATGTTATGATTTAACTGTATCAAATGTCTGAATATGTTAAGATGCTTGATTTTATTTTATTGTCATAGGTTGTAAAGATATGATTACATAAAGAGTTGGAATGCATCGAATGTTAAGTGCTCGGGCAGAAGCCATTGTTTTTCGTGAATAATAATTGTGTTCAAATCTAGTAGTCTGTTATCATATTAGCAGTCATTTTCTCAATGGTTTGGTTCACACCGAGTATACTAGAAATTGGCCATTAATTATCGTATTGGTTTCAGGATTTTGGCAGGTTTTAAAATAGTTGATTACAGAAGTTAAGGATAGATACATGTATAATATCATCGAGTGGTTCAAAGATGATATTCTGGACAAGCTTCATATCGGTCGTCGGCCACACCTTCAATTGAAGGCTTCTAATCTGGTTGTTAACCGACTCCGGATTAGCGTCGGCAAATTGAAATTCGTATGTGATCGGTTCACCTAAGAATGTACGAAAACTTTCGGAAACAACAGGTATATCTTTATCCAGATTTAATGCAACCTTTGAAAACTATTCATTGAAACAGGTTGCGAGTATATTGTCGACTTGATTATTAAAACTCGGAGTTAACTAATCTGTTGTCTCTACTAGGGAGGCTAAATGTTGTTTCAACCATTAAACACATTTGTCGAAGAAATTTTTTTGAAAACACATTTTGTATTTGATTATTCATGTTTTTTTTATTAAAACCGTTGGTAATTTATTGTGAGTTTTTTTTATATGAATCAGGAATTCCTGACAAGTATTTTTATCATTATGCAACGTAAACAAATCACAAATTTCCTTCACTCTATCCCAGGATAGTGGACGTTTTATATAAACATAGTGGTGGAGTAAATTAAGTACAGGTAGAATGTTAGTTGCCTATAACAGTTTTTGTTATAGCTCAGAAGTCCAGCACTGCTCCGCGTCACCTCATCAGTTGTAGTCACAACGCCTTATGGTGTACGTTGGAAGTCGGCGGACCCCTCGCCAATGCATTTGTAGATCTCAAACTGCAAGGAAAATAAGTTAAATTTATTACACGCATACACAAGGAAGATGTAAAGAAGGACGGGACAGTTGTCTGAATAGATAATGTAGATATTTACTCATAGTTGGTATACACGGCTTACTGCTATATTCATGAATAATAGTTTGTTGAGGTCGTTCTAGCGCATGCCTTTGTAGCTCAGTCGGTTAAAACGATTGCGCTGCTAGCCAGATACCCTTGTTTAAGGGCTGATTTTTTGCTTGTACAAATTCTAACAAACCGTTCCAAGGCTACGAGGGTCGCTGTTCATCAATCTCGGTTTGTATAGCCAATCAGTGTAATTGACGTCAAGAGGGTTAGACCCCTCTCTCCAAAACCATCGACAAGCAAGTTCATTGTATCAGAGCCGGTTGCTCTTGCGAACCGCTTCGATCCCTTGGAAGGGATGGAGGTAGACATCAGGCCTCTTCCCCCTGCAGCTCGCCCACCTCCCCCTTCACGAGGGCGACCCAATGGTAAACACTCTTGGGTAGAAGTCAACTGAACACATAGTACTGGTAACTCGACATTGTTTTTTTAAATGAATTATTGTAAATAGTTATATCTGACACACGTCAATCATACCATAGACCTTTTAAGATATGACTCTCGTCGATCAGCAATTCAACACCTTTAATTGTTTTTATACATTAGAAATATAACTCACCTCAAATACATCTCCGATAAATGAAGGGGCATCGTTTGAAAAGCCGATGTGGGTGCCGTCACAGAAATTGCTGCGTGCAAGTAATACTGAAAGATAATTTGAGACAGACCCATTATTACAAAATAATTTCACTTCAATATGATAAGACCTAAATGCAAACTCAAATGTCAATGACGTGGCAACAAACCAAATAAGTATAATTTAAAGTAAACTTTGTAGCGGTTGTGTTTAATTACATCTCCATTTAGACTTAAAAAACATTCGAAACTTATATCTTATTCATTTGATGGCCTTTGAGTAACTTATTGTTGGGGGGGGAGGGGTACCAACCTTGCAAAGAGCAGAATGAGGAAAGCGTCAGGAATTATTAAGAAAGTTGTTGAAGTTTATGAAAGAGTTAGGTGCTTTATATAAGTCTAGGAAAGATTGGAGTGGACTCGGTGAGGAAATTGAGAGAATTGTTAGAATAATGGAATGGAGGAATTCGTTGTAATGCCTACCTCCAGCTGCAGAGCTCTGCACTTGTCCATTGGTATTTAAGACTAAGTCCTGTCCGTTGTACTGCATAACAACTTCCTTTCTTTGCTGTAATGAAGAAATAGATTGATATTAAATGTTTACCCAACTACAAAACCCACTAGAATTGTTTGGTTTTGATCTGATGAATTTTTTTTTACATATTCGTTGAATTTGTGGCATTTGATAGTGTGACGATATTTACCCTGATAACCCAGTAAATTATTCAACTAAACACTAAAGCTCGGGAAATATCACCACCATTTTGTCATTTTTTTGCCTTTGGTCTTAACGTCTTCGGCAGTCTTGTCGTTCCCTTTTCTCGTTTGTAACAAATTGGTATATTCTGTACAGATTACAACTCCCGTGGTTTCTTGCTAATCGTGGTATGAAATTTTCGAAAGCAATTGGAACGTAGCCGTACTATCAAAATAACTATCATATCTATAAGGTTTCAAGATAGCGTTACTCTTTTAAAATTTGGGATTTTTTTATCGTGTTTTTCGTTAAAATAAGGCAACAGTCATTGTATATTCATCCTTCCAAATAAAAAAACTGACTTTTTTTTTCTTAAGCCCCAGATTTAAAAAAAAACAAATAATACAATCTATCGATAGAATCGGGCTGCACACATTGGTTAGTCACATAAAGACTTACAGCAGTTACTGCACTTCTCACGGTCACATCTTGATTTGGGATAGTTCTGATGAAACCTGCTGCAGCCCTGTTGTCGTCCATGATAGCTACGGTTCTCAGAGTATTTACACACTCAGCATCAGAGACAACTGCGGCATTCTGCACATTCCCTTGTGACGTATACACCACACGCACTGTGAAAGCTCCATCTCCGTCCCCAAGACCCATGTTAGCGTTAGAGATTCTTAAACCACTGGAGCCGTTAAATGATCCACCATAAACACCAGATCCAGCCGATGTCTCAAACGTACTGAAGCCGAATGATGTGACGGTATAAAGGTTTCTGGAGATATCTCTGACCTGACCATCAGCTCCAAATTCAAGGCGAACCTCTGGATGCTCTCGGCACTCTGGAAAATTCCAAAATATGCACTAGTGTGAATGAACATGTTAAAAGTACTTTGTATATCACAGCATGAGAAAAGGGAGACAGCACCGATATAATTACCAGGCTTACCACTAAGATCACTGCAGACCACTTACAATAGGCTGAGAGTTAAGACCCATGCAACAGGATAGGAAGTATGCGAAGCGCAAACATTTATACTGTTTCACAGGGATTTATTTCACATTGGAGTAAAAAGGTTCCAAGGATGTGTGCACAAATCCTTCTTCTTTTATGGACTGTCAAATGTCAGCAACGTTAGTCCCCCACTATAAAAGTCTTGATAGGTTAAGGAGATGATTATGCATTGGTTTGTCAGAACGATGTGACATGGGACCAACCTGATGTGTTTATTACGTTATGTTATGATCCGTCAGGACAATTTGAAATGGGAACAAATTGATGCTTTATTGTTATGGTTCGTTTTGAATTAATGGAATATATAATTTCCCATAAGTTCGGGGGAATTAAAAAGAGATCTGAAAAGTGATATATTGTTTTACCTCTGACAGGAATTGGCTCTTCAGCGTGGACACAGCCGCAATCAGCTTGACTGTACCTGGTTCCGATTGAACAGGGCATACTCAAGCTGAAATCGCCATCGTTAGCCATGAAACGTCCTACGTCGCCATTAGCATCCGGGGACAAATAACAGACTGCAAAGTAATAGAAAATAAACAAAGTTATTCAAAGCCAGGCCATCGCTTTAATCTTTGTGTGAAAATACAAATGATCTGTAATAGTATGAAACAAGAGTATATTATTTTTCATTTTGGCCTTAATTGCGTTTTTTGTCATTTTGTCAGAAAAGCTCGATTCTGTATATTTTTCTTTAGAAATTATGAAACGATATATGAAATTTCGATTGACTCATGATTTATTTTAATGAAAGAATTAGTGGGAATTATGAAAACGATAAAGGGAAAGGAATGTCGATTCACTGCTTATTCATTCTAAAGAAAATATAAGCAAAACTTCTGGAGACGTTACATTGAAGGCAATTTTGAGACGGAACCAAACCATCGCGGCTCATGTAAGAGTATTAGGACGATTAACATTGGGCTAGGCCATTGGGAAGTCAGGGGCCATGAACAAATCGGTATCACAACAAAGAAAAACAATTGTTCAGAAGGCTATGTTATTGTTAAAATATAGCCGTAAAAAGTCTGTGTTTAATGTGAAGAAACAGCATTGCTTTAGTACTTACCACCTGGACTAGTAAGAAATGGGTTACAATCATCGACACAATTAGCGTCTGGTCTACACTCTCCATTGATGTTAGCTTGTCCCTCGGGGCAACACTCTACAAATGCACTGACACCACCTATACACCTGATTAAAGCGCGACAATTGTCATATCCACCAAGAACAGCGCCGTCACTCTGACCAACACAGGGATCTACAAACAATTGAAAACAAATAAAAACAAATAGTTCTATACATCTATATATAGGACACGCTCCAGTGAATAAGTTTGCATTATTTTTTTGTAATAATTCGCTTCGTTGTTGTCAAACGAAATGCTTTTAACATGGAGTAAATAATCAATCATAAAACATATTTACCAGCCTTTTTGTCCATCTGACCTGAAGTTTATCATATCGCATGTAAAAGAGGCCAGGGTTGACATGTCCAACGATTGTTTGTATAAATCGGACATTGGCGTTTAAGGTTGGATTGTTGAAGTAAGAAAATTAACCAGAACCCAGGTAGTCAAAATTATTCAAAATTATTTACCTTGTGGGCAGGCAGCTAGGGCTGGGTCATTCAATGTGATGCGCCTCTGATCCCAATACGACCCCACAGCAACGGGACGTCTGAACTCCAACCAGGTCTCATCGTCTTGTAGAATACACTGATAGTAATGGTAGCAATCTTCAGCAGCAGCGTAACCAACTCCATTGACGATCTTACAGTTGTCACATGGTGCCTGTTGACGAGTTGGTCGAGGTGTGGTCGTGGTTGTTGTTGTGGTTGTTGTTGTGGTAGGTCTGGGAGTTGTGGTGGTTGTTGTTGTTGTTGTGGTGGTTGGAATAAATTGCTCTGAAATAGACATCATTTTTTATTTATTGACGAGGAACCAGTTTATCCAGTAATTTAGTAAATATGCTATCGAAAACGGTTCTGAGAACTTTACCAAAGTTTAATTTGCCTCACCTATAAGTAAATGGATAGGTTTATAACATCTCGTGTGATTATTATGCTAAATTGATTGCTTAGTTTCTTGCTTCTAGAGCAGGCGAATTCTATTGATTGTGTTTAGCAGTTGATCGCCAATATATTTAACGATGTTTGAACAATGAAACTTACGTGGGCAGACGGCGGCAAAAAACTCGTTTGTACTACTTTGAAACTGGGAAAAGTCATCTACAGGGAAAGCAAGTTGTCTGTCAGAGGCGAATCTAAATGTTGCTTCTTTGTTGACAAACTGTTGGGCAATGGCGATAAGTGAGATAATCACTCCGCGTGATTTAAGTCCATTCACAGCATCTTCAGCGTCTGTTCTTGTGTTTCTGTCTGGGTTTCCATCAACAACGAACACCACAACTTGCTTGGCACCTTGTCGCGCATTTCTCCGAAAGTTCTCTTCGACGCATTCGATTCCCTTATGGTAAGATGTTCGTCCACCTGGAAAAACTGTGTCATTGATTGCTCGTGTCACAGATTCTCTGGTGTTTGATGTAGACAATGGAACCACCTGTTGTCCCGCGGTACCAAAGTAACATATACCAAGCTGAACTTTGGTGGTAGCTGTGGCGCCTCTGATGTCCATTCTGCTAACTAAGTTCCTTAACCCACCTCTGTAGCTTTCTATGGATGGACCTACACTACTGGAGCCGTCAACCATGATCATGACGTCTAAGAACTCATTACAATCTTCACCTGGAAAAGGTAAAATAACATGCACAATTGTACTTCGTTATTTATATAATTTCTCCAATAAATGTCATTCCGTTATATCCAATCCAACTGAAACAAGTTTTTATTTATCAATATAAACAGACCTTTTTCCCACTATTCTGTCAGAAATTCAAATAATTACCTTATTGTTTGCTGATTAACAGTTTGAGTCCGTGGTAAAATAGAAATGAATGTGAAATATTTGTAATAGATCAAAAATATTCAGTTGTCGAAGAACCACAAATTTCGTATCCCTTTGACAGTACGACAATATAACATTTAGCACAACATCTGCTAGACTTTCTTTAAAAACCACTCCATATTATAGTTTATTTGTTTAGTTATCATATCAAAGAGTTCACTGCTATATTAAAAGATACGAAAACGGTGGCATTGGGAAACAAGTTGATGGCCACGTTAATAGAGCGGGATTTATAAAAGATAAAAGAACCAAATATGGAAGAAATTTAATAAAGGATGAGAAATATTATTCCAGACCCAATGGATCTATTCAGATATTTCCCGAACAATTCGTTGTGGATATATTTTTATTTGAACAGATATAAAGCCTTATAGCGCATGAGCGAGGAAACAAGTCATGATGTGCCGATAGGTGGCCATAGGCTTGTCTGTATCGGTGTGGTGTCAAAATGATCATGGAATGCACTTACGAGCTCCCGGTTGTGCTGTAGCGATGGTGGCAAGCGCCACGAGGAGAATGACACGAAACATCTCAAAAATGTCAACGTCGTACCACTAAATGGAATAAAATATAATACAGAGTAAGAAAAAAACAAAAACACTTTTGAGTTACAAAGAACAATATCAAAGTAGAATATTCCTATTAATATACATACTATTTTTGTAAGTAATTATATTTTCCCAAATACATTTACTGAATAAGTGGTGTAATCAGTCGGTGGAAAATCAACTGTACATTTCAAAGAAACAGTACTATATCCGTTGGTATTTAAAATCAACTAAACACTTGAAAGGAACAGTATTTGAACTGCTATTATTGAATCGCTATTTTAACTGATGGTAAAATCAACTGAACTCTTTAAAGGAACATTATTTTACCTGTTGAGTTAACAAAAACCCACTTAGGATTTAGTTATTCGTGAGAACAGATAGTTCTTTGTAAACTATCTAATACTTAAGGTGTAAACGAATAAGCTTGGACGAACAAATTTAAGACCATCGTATTGATCTTTAACGCAGCGATTATTGAGTTAACATCTCAGCAATTGATGCCATGCTGGAAATCGTTGAATAAAATGTTATCATACCGTCTTTGTTGCACAAGAATGACTTTAACTCAAAGTGTGGCTCGAATATGCAATTCTAGTCGTTAAATCTAATATAGTGGAGCCATTTTGATTGTGACCATGTGCAGATGTTGACCATAGCAAATGATACATACCTTGAGAGTTGAAAATAACTGCTGCTGAAGTTCTATATGCACGTCAGTAAAGACCTGCTTAGCGACGGCTTAGTTCACTGCACTATATTTTCCCAGTCTATGTGTTTTATAGCGTAGGGATAATGTGATTGGCCCCAACAAGGACGGCTCGTTTAAATACGGCTGAGCCAATCGTAGCTGCTGATAATAAGAATCTGATGCCGGAGGCAGGGAACCTGATAAGTTTTTCATCATACATATAAAATTCTCCGACTAGGAGGGAGGGCGTGTCGTTGAAATTCATTGTTATAAATTTAGACTGCTGTATACGATTTTAACATTGACTTTTTTTCTTTTGAATGCTGACTATATGTGACCTGATAAACCCCACTATATCGGACACATTTGAATTTATCTCAATGTATCGCACAGTACTGTAATACACAAGAATGTGCCGTTCGTTTTTTATAACGCCCCGGGGATTAAGAGCTATGTCTGTGCAGTGTTGTATAGTTTATTTTTGACAAATAACAAAATCGTTTATACATTAATATTTTAAAATAGACTATCTTGTGGTTTCTTGACGCAAACCACATCCTCCTTTGCACATGATTATCCAATTTTGTGCGTAATGGAATCTTGCTTACATGGAAGTATATTACTTTTAGCGAAATAAGTTACTCTCTTCAAGAGCATTATGGCCCCGTGGGGAGCGGGTTGGCCAGTCCTGCAGAATACTCTCCCGGCTTCCTCGGTCTATCGTAAGAGGCGAGAAAAGAGGAGCTTTATGTAACCCTGGTGTTCTCAGAGCTAAAGGGGAACAGGAAGCTGATATGTTTGTACGTTTTGTATTTGTCTCCGTCGTCATGTAAGTGAAATACCCTTTAGTACGACGTTAAACACCAGTCAAACAAATAAACAAACAATACTTCTAATCAACGATTTCCTTACACTGGAAAATACAAATATACAATTTTGTTCAAAATAAACATATTCTTTGCAGTTGTAAATAAATGTTTTATCAAGGCTAACCGTTATTAGGATAGACAGCATGTGTTAAATTAGAAAACACTTTGCAAACTGTGGCAGGAAGATTCCCCGCATGGAGAAAACTAAATATAATGCTCCACAATCCAGCGTTTAACTTGATATTATTACACTGTATCAACACAATCAATAACTTTGTCCCATGCCACCTGTTGTGCTTTTGACTATACAATAAAAAAATATGACATGAGCTGCAATGAAAAAGCTGTCATTTAACTTTCAGATCCATTGCTAAATCTGTTCTTTAACGATAGAAAAGAAAAATCTGCTAGCGTTTCTATATCTCCTACAATTCAACGGATAAAAAAAGAAGTGTTGCTCCAAGTCAACTATTGTTATAAAACCTTGGACGTGAAAAAAATATACACTTTGTAGACTCTTTTCTACAGAACAAAACAATCCAATTCAATAAACTATAACAGTTGTCATGATGTTAATATATTATTTATCGTGAACGAAAAAAACTCAACTTTTTGTAGAGGATTTCAATATACTGTAAGCACAAGTACTTGATACAGCATGTGCATTTATTATTCAGTTAAGAAATATCGATGACTGGTCTTAAATATTTATAAAAGATAAAAAAAAGTTAAATGGTAGGCTTGCATTCTCAGCCCTGATAATTGGAATCATTTGTAAAAACAAAAGCAAGGCTGTTTACCTGTACGTTAATGGTAGATAGAGTACACTGCAAATGTAAATATTGATATCGGCTGGAAAACAAAGCGCTGTAAAGCGGAAAGTGAGTACTCTCAACGACCAAACAACCATGTTTCATTCAGCCATTTTTTGTAAAGAAGCTGTGAAGACCAGTGATGGGCAACTTTTGACAATGTATATACATCGATACCGTGGTCTTACTCTGGTCAAACTGGATGTATTGCGTTTACATTTATCTGTCATTAACAGTCCATGAAGTGAATAGAAATTTGTGAGCCAAAAATCAAATTTGGAACACTTACACCCCCCATACATACATACATACATACATACATACAGACACACACACACATAAATCTACCAAAAAAAGAAAAAAAAGCGAATGGAAATGAATCAACAAATGAAAGTCTTGTAGTTATATAACGACGAATTCAAGCAGGTTTTTTTTTAACACAAAGAACATAATTTAATCTCACGACTTAGACGCGTGTGATTATATATGTTTTTGGGATCTAACATGGATGTACAGATACCATTAACTTGTTTACATACAAACGCTTTCAATCTGGTCAACTAGACTATAATTCAACGTTTACCGACTTATAGTCACATAACCTTAAGTATGGTGGTCAGGGGTGGACGCAGGGCAAGTAATGGCTGGGGAAAAGCTTAGTGATTGTAAAACTAAATAACGCCGTTTGCTTCCTATATAGCTTAGCAGATCAGATTCCAGATAATGTATTTAATGTTGATCCGGTTTAAATCACACTGGAACTAGGCACAACAGACCTGGTGTACTACACGAACTATTGAGAAAATACCCTGTGCCACAGATAGACATCATCCATTCTAAATGGTACATGTAAGTCATGTCTAAATAACACATCTGTTCCCAATCCCTCTTATCCATAAATTATAAATCTCTACTGGAACCTATAAATGCAACAGGGACTGGTTTATAATGCAAAACTTGTATTCCTGGCAAAGCATGACAAACGTACAATCATCAATCGGAAACATCGGCGAAAAAAGTAAAAGACATGAAAATTGTGCGGGTAATGTAAGTGACGAAGATCGATCAATTTTATACATTGCGTAAAGTATGGAAATTGGCGACAGAGCCTTAACGGTTCTCGTATAGTGAGATACGTGCTTAGTGTCCAATGACGGCAGAACAGTTACACGGGGCTCCGGGTAGTGTAGATGGTTGTTGATATTGCAAGAGGACGATGAAGTACGTGACAAAAGCTCCAGCAATCTGCACAAATATAAAAATAATCCAGTTAGAATGTTTGGACATTGATAAAC
>JAVFBX010180204.1:0-25723 GCA_034783855.1 Mopalia kennerleyi
CCCATCACCACCCCAGTATTTTCCCTAAGTTTCATTTGTATTCGTCAAAATCTGAATATTTCATGTCGCTTAACACGCGCCAAAACGTGCGTTAATTTTTTTTCAGTGTAGTTGGCCATGTTGTCCCATTCCAGAAGCATTGAGGAACATAATCATCTATGGCCATTGTACAAAAGAAACGATATTTTAAAAAAAATTCAACACTTTCTTGTGACATTTCACCTATGCGTTTCTTTTTTGGCAGAGTATATAAGAGAATTGTGTGTTAAACGAACGATATATGAAATTCGATTCCACACAAAGAAAAATGTCGGCGTAAAATCTGTGAGAAAATACAATATTAAAAACTTAAATGACATAGAAACAAAAAAATGTCAATTATGTTGAATAAGTCGATATATAACGATTATTGTGAGAAACAATTCTTGTAATTTTTAAACCTGTTGAATGTTGGGATTTCTATTTGTGTTATTTTTAACCGTGCAATTTCGAACTTTCAACGATTAAACACAGCTTTTAAACACGCTTCCTCTAACTTAAGCATCTTTTTTGTGACATTACAGGAATGATCGTAGCCATTTTTGTCGTTTTGCAACCAGCCCTGTTGATTACTTCCGGTTATATACTTGACTCGGTGTGCAAAGATGACGTCATAACCTGCGCATGCGGCCGTTCTGGGGAACAGACAAAGATCAGAATAAAAAGGTTACGTATGAACAAATGTCATGATGTAACGAAGACAATACCAAATTATATCATTATTTAAATCTTTAATTTTTGGAAAAGTATTCATCAATGAAGCATAAATCTAAAGAAGGTTTGCTTAGTTTATTGAACATATCAAAAAGGATATTCGATGGAGTAAATGACTAAGACAGAAGGAAGCAGAAATACATAGTGAACATTCAAACATTACAACCTTAGAAGTCTACTGCGTATTAAACAGAAGCCAATAAGTTTTCCTGTTTAACTGATTAGGTGTCTTGAGAGAAGGCAGACTTGTCAACCGTGTGATGGGGAACCCTACACGCGGGAATCTCTTTGCCGTCAATTCAAGTACTGTAAGACATGTTCCACTGAGAGGTATGGAGGTTGTATGACATGTCCAGACGGCCTCTTTGGGAAAACGTGTTCGTTTGGTAAACAATACATACAATATTTATTTATTTCGTATTCTCGAATATACAATAGTGTCTAGTCTTAATAATAACCAATACCTGCATGTGACAACACCACCTGTTGAATTATTGAGTGATTTATTGCAGGCAGAATCTACCATAAAACTTCCGCTTTATAAATCGAAAGATGTTTATGCTTGTTTTCCGATGAAGATTGACGTTAACTATTATTTATTGTTTAACTGTGCATGTTTTCAATGATATTTTATGCAGAACAAACATGCGGTAAGCCTCCTGGTTTAGCAAACGGGTTTGTAGAGGGGGCGGACTGGGCTGAACAGAGTCGAGTGAAGTATTTCTGTGATCAATCATATGTTCTGACTGGAGATCACGAATTAATCTGTGTCGAAGACCAATGGACGGGCGTTAAACCGAAATGCTGTACGTATTATCATAAAGAATGTTTAAGGGGAGAGCTAAGATGTGATAACAGTTTAATGTTTTTGAAGAGCAGCTTCACGAAGCTGTGCCAACTAACAAAATACATGTACCTAGCCCGATGCTTGTCACAGCAATTTGTGATTGCTGTGACAAGCATCGGGCTAGGCTAGCCTGCCAATATACTATATGTCAAATATAGTAATGACATTCTTTTACATTTCCTATTCTGCCCAATAAAATCAATATTATAGAGATATAGATTTTTTTTTAAAGTGAAACAGTTTTTACATGATCCAGCCTAATATTTTAAGTTCTAGAGTCAACATAATTCTAACGCCTTCAAGCCATTCTACATTTAAGCTAAATCCTGTGGGCCACCTCCGGATTTACAAGGTGGAGGGTATGAAGGTTCGTTCTGGGGAGAAGGAGGCAGAGTTGGGTATTATTGTACCACTGAAACTCTTCTTGGCGATGACATATCAACCTGCCGGAACGGGAAATGGACAGGTGCAGCGCCATCTTGTGGTAATCGTTCTGTTTATTGCTCATGTTCTACTTACCCAATGTAGTGATGGGAGCTAATCGTTTCATAGATAGGTGGTCGTATATCTTTCAACTGAAATGTCGATTACTCATCCGAATGAAAGAAAAAATCTGAAGGAAACTGTCTTGACATGATAGAGCAACAGCTTTAATCTCCACAATCTACGATGATTCTAATTCCACTCAATTGTTCTATATTGGCTGAAAAAGACATTTATTCACAATGAAATACGATTTAAGCTAAGAAGCTTACCTTTTGTCTCTCTTTCAGACATTCAGTACAAAAAATGCTTCAAAGTATAGATAAATCACAACAGAATTACAAATATTGGCGAAATATTTAAACGTATAAGCACTATAGCTAATCAGCTGTATGCCCTAAACCTTACAGTAATATGAAGATAACGGTACAAAAAAAGGAACAATGTAGGGAATGGGAATCCTCAATGTGCACATACTGTTTAAGTGTGCTAACAGATTTGCACCAAAAGCCTGCCAATAGCTAGAATCTCTTGGAGGTTGGGTTCATAAGCAACAAATATAATTTTTTCATCTTTTGTCATTTCTTAATTCGGTAAAGTGTTAACAGTCATCGTAGCGTCATATTTTTGTTCAAGGTTTTTAACTTTTTGTAATTTGATATTGGCACTTAATCAGGATTGAGAAATAATGTCTAATTTATATTAACGGTTTTGCATACGTGACGACTTTTCAGTGACATTATTTAATATAAAACTGTATACATGTGTCAAAACTCGCGCTGAAATCAAGTTCTACACCCAAATATTTGTGTCCTTTGACTTGACTGATAACTGAGTTGTCAAATGCTACATAGTTAGATTTCATTCAATATTACAGGTCGGTTGTGTGGGCCACCTCCTGATATACAAGATGGAGGGTATGAAGGATCTTACCAGGGAGAAGGAGGCAAAGTTGTGTATTTTTGTACCACTGGAACTCTTCTTGGTGACGACAAACTAATCTGCCGGAACGGGAAATGGACGGGAACAACGCCATCTTGTGGTAATCTTTCTGTTTATTGTTGATGTTTTACTCAGCCACGTGATGATAAGGGAGAAAGTGCACGGGCGCTGGCCTTGTGTGATATGCTTTATATCTGTGTGGTCCTTAATCGTATGGAAACATTCTTGACATGATAGAGCCCCACACTTTTATATCATAATATATGATTATAATTCCATTCAATCATTCCCTATTTAAGTTCTGTCATGTGGGCCTCCTCTGGTTAGGAGGTTCTTTCTAGGGAGAAGGAGGCAGATGCGTATTTGTGTTCCACAGTGTACTATGGTTTTAACTCGACTCAACTATTCTACATTTCAGTACAGTCATGTGGACAACCTCCGGATCTACAACAGGGGGGTTACGAATCTTCTTTCTGGGGAGAAGGGGGAAGAGTTGCGTATTTTTGTACCACTGGAACTCTTCTTGGCGATGACACACTGACCTGCAGGAAAGGGAAATGGACAGGAGCAGCGCCATCTTGTGGTAATCTGGTTTAATTGGTTGATAGTGAGTGTTCTGTTCAGCCAATGTGATGGGAGTTGGCCCTGATTTTTTAATTTTATATTTCTAGACGGTTCCAAAAATGAACGATACGCCCTTAAATACCACGTGATTGACTGATTGATTATTGTTTTACGCCACATTCAGCGGCATTACAGCTACGCTGTGGCGAGAACACACTGTCATTTTGTTATACATTTGATATTAAAGGTCATTTATGTGGGCCACCTCCTGATATACAAGATGGAGGATATGAAGGATCTTTCCGGGGAGAAGGCGGCATAGTTGCGTATTTTTGTACCACTGGAACTCTTCTTGGTGACGACAGACTAATCTGCCGGAATGGGGAATGGACGGGCACAGCGCCATCTTGTGGTAATCTTTCTGTTTATTGTTGATGTCTTACTCAGCCATGTGATGACATGGGTGAATAAAAAGGGGGAGGAGAGGGGGGGTGCTCACCGACCTTGTCTTATATAATTTATATTAAAGTGGTCGTATACCTTTAAATTTAATGCCTGTAAAATGTCCCTATGAAAGGGAAATCTTAAAGAAACAGTCTTGACATGATAGAGCCCATACTTTACAGTCTACGATGATTCTAATTCCCCTCCAGTATATTTAAAATTCCAGTTCAGTCAAGTGGGCCTCCTCCGGTTATACAACGTTGAGGTTAGGGGGTTCTTTCTAGGGAGAAGGAGGCAGAGTTGCGTATTTTTGGTTCACAGTGTACGTATAGTTTTAACTCGACTCAACTATTCTACATTTCAGTTCAGTCATGTGGACCACCTCCGAATTTACATCGGGGAGGTTATGAAGCCTCTTTCTGGGGAGAAGGAGGCAGAGCTGCTTATTTTTGCACCACTGGAACTCTTCTTGGCGATGACACACTGACCTGCAGGAAAGGGAAATGGACAGGAACAGCGCCATCTTGTGGTAATCTTGTTTAATTGGTTGATAGTGAGTGTTCTATTCAGCCTATGTGATGGGAGTGGGTCCTGATATTTTAATTTTATTTTGAAGGCCGTTCCAAAAACCAACAAAACACCCTTAAACACGACGATTATCAAGATAACTTCAACCAATAGCACCCTTGGCACTGAACTACTAAACATCACCAAATAAAAATGAACTGAAAATGACATACACATGTGTAAAAGAAAACCTCCAAATTTGTCAAAATATTAAATGTTTTAACTTAGATCTAAAAATATTGTAAATAAAACTGCCAATTCCAATTATTTAAATACAACTAAAATGACATGTCAAGCAACAGAAACTCGACAAAAGAATGAGATATGAAATTATGAGAAGTAAAATAAGATGGAGATTAATAGTATATAGAAAAGGATCATCTATTATGGTCCTAGCTGTTTCGTAGATTATTTTATATATGATTCCAGCCATAGATTAGCATGTAAACCGATGACAAGCTGTTTTATCACTTCTATCTTTATTGTCATAATCATAGTCTTTCTCCGTTTCCACGTTTAGGTCAGAAACAACAGACTTGTGGACAACCTCCAAATCTCTATAACGGCCGTTACGAGAGTACTGATTGGACAGAAGGATCTATTGTGGACTACTTTTGCAACAGTCGCTGGGATTTGTCCGGAGACTCTCAGCTGACTTGTCGAAATGGATGGTGGACCGGAACTAGGCCTGTCTGTGGTACATACAATCTTTATTGAGTTAAACAACATGTCTTATTTCTATAAAGAAACGAAATTTGCAACGGTTAACTGGCCACGCTTTGTGACCGTTCCTAATAATACACATGTATAACAAACAAACAACTATGAAATCGTTATATATAATACAAAATAATCACAAAGTAGGAAACGGCTCCTTCTATTGAAAAATTATCACCCAAAACCTTTCGAGTAATTACTTAAAAAAATGTAATGCTTGTAAGCCATCCTCAAATAACCAAGGTGTATGGATTAAATAAATAAAACAAGCAGTTTTACTGTTCCTCAAACAGTTTAGACGAGAGATTTGCGTACAATAATTTCAAATATAGTGTTTATGTTCTGCAGAAAAAAAGACAATTTTGTTGAAATGTACACAGCGGTTTTGTTATATAATTATTGCAGCAACATCATAAAAATATTGCACCAATATTTAATTAAATTAATGTGAAGCAAGCATAGATTTCTCTTCAGTTAACATTTTAAACACAAGAATGAACCAAGATATATATATTTTATAGCGAGACAAAAGTTTGCGAAAATGCAGTTATAAAACAGAAAATGAAGTACGGGCTCTTATTGACAGGTATAGCTTGTCAGCTGCCTGTTGTATCCAATGGTCTGATAGATCCAGTGCAAAACTTGTACACTGTCAATTCTCGGATAACCCTCACGTGTTCTTCGGGTTATAGAAGTGACCCGGTGACTCCCGTTTGGCTCACATGCCTTAACAACGGGTCATGGAGTTCAACTGTGCCAAGGTAAGCCTTGTTCAAGTAGTTAATGAGATTTGTTCCCCATTTATTCCGAATAGTACCGAAACGTAAGTAATCCAAAAAGAAATTATGTATGTATAATATGTAAATCTGGGAAACTCAGCCACCTCCATAGCTCACAAATTCTCACAAGTAGGTTCTCTTATCAATGCAATTCCTGAGATTGAAGTGAACAAGTATGTGGGAATGTTGCCATTAATTTGCCTGTCCGTGTGGTTTCTTTCTGGGTCAGTCCAATCTGTATCACCATTGTTATTGGGCCCAACGTCATCTGGGTGCTTTATGTTTTGCTTCTGTGAAACACTAATCAAAATAAATACATTAAAAGAAAACCATTGGAAAACGGAGTAGTAGAAATCATGAACATTTTATTGGTCAGTCTTAAAAGCATACGAGTATTCATTGTGCTTGTTTTTATTTTTCCCCCGAGATGCACCAAGACGGCATCGCCAACTGCAGTTGTGAAGTGTTCTGTACCACCACATCCAAACAATGGTAGAGTCAGTCTTGCACACGGCAAAACAGTTGTCCATCCTGGGGAAAGGTATATTACATACACTTTTTTTAAAGAGATGACAACATTTTACAAATTTTTTACTTCCGGGTTATTATGTGTGATAATAGCTCAGAGAGAAATTTCTAAAAAGATCTTAAGCACTCAACCGCTGACTTTTTTTCGCTTTGTCTTTTTTGTTTACCTTTCTAAAATGTTCTGTTCCTAATCTCGATTATGCAAAAAGTACGCCCCCAAAAATAAGTATTTAATTTTTTTTTTACATTTAAATTGTCAAATGCATTCTTAAAAGATTATGTGTGTCGACAGGCGAAAGGGATTACCGTAATTACCTTACCCAAAAGGCCAACAGATCAATTGCATAGCCGTAGGGGTGTGTATTTGAGCTGAACAGTATAGACTCTGAGAACAAATGTTTTACCAAGCCCAGCTTCTAACAAGCAAAATATGCTTTTAAAAATTAACTTAAGATTGATACGTTTAAATCTCCAATACGTACATACCCAAAAGTTATAATCATTAGAAAAACAAACTGGGTCGTAACTGATTTCGATATATGCCAACAGTGATCATATATGTGCCAAAAAGCGTATTCTGTATGGGTGTTAGAATACACATTAAAACAAAATACTTAGGCCCAGTTGGACTCATACTGATTAACAAAGGTGTGAACCAAATCAATGATGCCGACTTCACCAATATTTAAGAGTTAAAACCGCCATTTAAAGATATATTTGGAGTAATCTCAAAACAAACGTTTAGGCTGTTTTCTCAACTTTCACTTTTCTTGATTTTTTAACTTCAAATCGTTTATTTCTCGTAGGCTATTTCCACTAAGTATTTGGAATTTGGCAGACACAATCTTAAAGCCATTTGTTTTTAAAACAGTCATGCAGTTTTTTAATATTTTTTTTCGTTTTGTAAATATTATGCAAATATTTTCTAATGGCAGATTTGTATTTCAGTAATATATGTTTTATCAATTGTGCAACAACTAACTTGAGTTATGCAAAACCCTATAACGCTTTTTTGTTTTGAATACTCGACTACAAAGAGATGGAAGTTTAAAGAAAGATCTCCAACCATCTAAGATAGATAAGTGTTATAAACAAAGGTCCTTTTTTTGATTATTTGACGTTTATGTTCATTTATGCCATTATAAAATAGAATGAATTCTAATATAAAATTATATTTAGAATCTTTTTCTAAATATATGTGCTGTTAATATAATAATCCTTTGGAAATAACCACAAAAGTCACGAGAAGATCAGGGCTGCAATTTTCACTCTTGACTAGCGGTAGATTCCTTTAAACCCTAAGTACCTATTAACCGGTACCTATTAACCGACCCTTTCTTATGACATTAAAATGTATATGTACTGATGGGTGAGGGAATCCAGGGTTCAAAGGGTTTATGCATCTACGGGCATGTCTGTAACACAAAATCCATTTGGTCTGGTTCTTTGCTTTATAACTTTAAGTTTATGGATGGGGCTTTGTTGTTTCTGACGAGGTGTTTCTTTCGCCATGCGAGTAACATTAAGACATTCGGATTAGGAAACAGACAAGACTTGTACAAAGCATCACGAATCTTGTAATGACGCTTGTGAAATTCTACTGACAATTGAAGCAACTTACGGGGATTATGTATCTTGACACTGGTACGTGTATAACTAAAATCCTTCATTTCGATTTTTGGGGTGAAAGGTTAACGTTGGTGTGCAATCAAGGATATTCTCTATCGTTTCCAAACACGGCCGTTTGTCTTACATCTGGAACATGGTCAGCGAAATTCCCAACGTGCTTCAAACGTGAGTATCGTTTAACAGTTCGCTAGAAAAGTGCAATCTTCAGAAATTTGTTGCATATAATTGGGCGTAACCAGTGTCGACTTCATATAGTCATAAACATATTAACTTGATTTACCTTAGTTCCTTGATATTGTGTTGTCGCTGTTCACGAAACTTCACTATCTCAATTGTTGAATGAAACCGTATACATATCACCGTGAGTCAGCGAAAATCATCCTCTCTTTATGACCAAAGCTTGGGAACAGCTCTGTGAGCCGTCAATTCATCAAACCAAAGGACACATTCAACTATATTGAAGTTAAGCCATGGCGTAAACATTTTGGCAATCTTTTTAACAATTATACATTTATTACAATCATCAGCACCTTTACCAATGTTTTTTACAATTTTATTCATCTAACCCAAAGAGTTTTAAAGAAAAACAACCTTCAAAATATAAGGTTAATTCTATTGCATGTTTAATTAAAAATCATATTTTGTTTATCAAATTGAATGTAGGACACCGCTGCGAGCAACCACCTCATGTTCGTAACGGTTGGTACGAGGGTCCTGATAGGTCAGAAGGAGCTGTTGTCCATTACTTTTGCAACAAACGTTGGCATTTATCTGGAGACCCTAAGCTGATTTGTAAGAATAGACGATGGACTGGAGTTGTACCATATTGTCGTAAGCTTTATTAACCCATGTTTTGTTATATATTATTTTGTTTGTTTGTCGATGCCGTGTGTGTCAGTTGCTCTGTATGTTGTAGAGTAGCAGAAGGGTGTATGCTATACTCTATCTTTACATTTGTTAGTAAAGGTTATTCGTGATGTATAACGATGGTTCAGCCCCCGGTGTTTTAAAGGAACACAAATTAAAACGAATAACTTCTTCCGGTTTGCTAAAGCCAACAAATACTATTTTATCTTGTAAAGACCACTGTGACAAAATTGCCCAAACGAACGCTGCTGTACTTCGACTGCCATACTGCCAACGCACATTTGCCCCCGCCCCCTCCTCCTTTCCCTTGTCCACCTCAGCCTCTCTGTCCCAAGAATTGTGCGGCATAATTGTGACTTATCAACGGGAGGAGAGCTAGGAAAATCTTTCCCTTTTCAGCCTGTAAATTGTTTAAGTGATTTATATCAAAGCATTGAAGCTTATTATCGTACAGATAACTTAGGTTGCTTATTATATGAAACAAATAATAACAATGTATCATGCTTTCTCTTTGCACAGAGGTCACGTGTCTACTTCCAATTATTTCAAATGGAATCATAGATCCAGTGCAAAGAATTTACATTGTCAATTCTCGAGTAAGTGTCACATGTTCAACTGGTTATAGACGAGAACCATCAACTCCTGTTACTCACGCATGTCTTAAAAGGGGGACTTGGAGCGCAACTCTTCCACGGTAAATCTATAAAAAAAATCAATAAAGTTTTATATTCATAAACAATCCGAATTTGTCATATGCAGAACGATTATCATTTCATATGCGATATTGCTGGATTTAATTTGACAAATTATTCAAGTTAAGAGGTCATATATCTTTTCAGTTGCATGAAGATTGCGATGCCTTCTCCCTCTAGTACCTGTCCGACACCACCGAGCCCAGTGAATGGACGTCTGGAAACCACAGCAGGCCAATCAGGTTTTCAGGCTGGACTAAAGTAGGTCATTCGAATGTCAATCTATGGGGATAACTTTGACAGTTCTTATATTTGAAATAACAAAGTAGGTCTCTGAAATAAAGTATCGATCCCATTAATGATTGATATACATAAATGCTTTAGGTGATTCAATATTTAGTTTTATTTTAAAACCATTGTCAAGAAACAACCTAAGCATTGAATCATTATGCGTACAACGCGTGGAGCGTGTAAGTGTGTCACCCCCAAAACCAAAAAAATAGTCTGAATAAAAGCACTCTATACAAAGCAGCTTCCAGTCCCTAAAGACTCACGCAAGGACGCGTTATGTACCTTTTTACTAAGTATACTCTCCAACTTACCCATGAGAATTTCATCATTCCAATATAAGAAATGGAATCAAATATAATGAGAAGTTACCTTATGGAAAATGGCCATTGTTTTGTGTTTTTAAATTCTTTCAATTTTATTGAACAAAGCTTAGTTTCATTTGTCACGAATATAAGACTCGTTGAAACATACTTGTTGTTTGGTTATGTGTTTTCCAATTTTTTGACATATCTCGGAACTATTTGTCTCATACATAAAATAACAAAAGAAGTTCAACACCTTATTGAGACATGAATTATATATAGAATATATCAAATAAATAAGTGCATTGTGTCCTTGTTCCTATCAGTGTCACATTCAGCTGTAACAAAGGATACGTTATCTCTGGACCTACTTCATCCACATGTCGGACGGACGGGACGTGGTCGGACAAATCCCCCCGTTGCCTCAAATGTAAGTGAGACAGTTAGCATAACATCACTGCGTACGCAGTAAAACGGCTACACTGTAAATCCAATGTTTTTGTTTACAAATTTTGGACACTACCTGACATGGCTAATTGCAATCCTTTATTAAAACAAAACAACGCAGCTGTACACTTTTATCACATTTATTGTCTTACCAGTCACAGTTGGCAGCGAGTTTGACAGCTGATAGTCTTTCAAAATGACCCAAAGTCCTCCAGTTGACGTCAGGTTTATGAGGTGACCCTGAATTTGTCAGAGATGTTTTTTCGAGGTTTCCGCCTGGAAGTCATAGAAGTGAAATATCATTGAGTACGAAGTTAAACAAAAATGTACCAAACAAACAACTTTGTCAGACCATTGGTACTGATATGAGCATTAACCCGAAATATTGTATTTCATCAAATGATGCACATGAATTCAAATCGCCGTGCATTGAACTTCCAGACGCAATACTGAAATGGAGTTAATTTAAGTAAAACTTAAACTTACCAGCAAATAACTTACATAAATGAAACCTATGTGGCAATAAATGACTTCGTTTGGGGTGTGTCTGCAATTGTTTAGTTACCTATATATATGGAATACAAACATATAGATTTTTTTAAATTTCAGGCTGTGTGCATTCGTCTTTAGTTTTGTGTGGAAAATATAGCTCTTCGATTACATGTGCTTCCGTACTCTTATGACTAACATTTCCGTCTCGACAGTGTATTTAAATATGGTTCGTTCTTTGTTGTTAGTGGTTACTTGTGCGGACCCAGGAGTTCCATCCAATTCCGTAGTAACTACCACACGTCCTTCGGCGGTTGCTGGGCGGAAATCAAACTTCGGGTAAGACAGACATTTTTGCCAAATATTTTCACTTGTAAAAGTTCAAAAGTGGCAGGTTGGAATGTGGCGGATTTGGAGGGAAGGCGCAAAAAAAAATAAGAAACAAGGGGGTAGAAAAAGCATCACAAAAATGCATAAATCTGTCTAGTTGAATATTCCTTTTCTCGCATCTGCAAAATACATATTTGTGCATCGGACTGCAAGTGTATCGCGACACCGCGAACGACATCTTTTTTTAAACTCCTGAACAACCGATATAAGCTAATCAAACAAGCGTGATGAAATATATATATAAACATATTTAGGTTGACAGTATTTCAACTGGATAGCAAATTTAACCAGACATTTTAGGATTATAAAATATTTCCTGTTGCTAATATCAGAAGTCTATCGAGCAGAAGTATGAAACCAGCCATTACCCAGTCTGAACGACATTGGGACGTTCAGCTGACTTTCATAGTGCCATATGACTCATTGCTCAAGAAATGGGTGATTTCGATCGTTTCGCGCAGTTTGAATATCAGAAAGCACTTTCGCCTTATGGATAAAATATAACGTTTGGAAAGCGGTAGAATTATCGTTAGCATGATTTACCCAGGATTCCACGTCCAATTTATGTCCTTCGAGGTTTCCCCATGTTCATTAATCAGCGCTGGACGCGGTCACAATGCCGTCGAGACTGGGTTATGGCTGGTTTGATATTTCTGTTCGATAGACTTCTGCTAATACGGGTAGCGATTTAAATGCGTATTGAAATATGGATCTTATGTAGATGTCCTCGTCATTCCATAGAATGGAGCCGCAAATAAACTCCAACATCATCGACTTCGTCCAGAATATTTTTTCAAACTGAACGTTGTCCTCAAGAGTTTCCAGGGGCTTAGCGGCCACAGGAGCCCCGCCCTTTTGTTAACCTCTGATGTGTTAAACTTTAAATGGCTACAACATAAAATACTTAACGTTTTTAGACATCAGTTGTTTAACATGCTGTACAAAAAACATTTTAATAATATTTTGTCCAAAATATATGACAGTAGCCTACTGCATTCTTTTGTTTAGTGTTCGGTAGCAATGCTCTCTTCAACAGCCTTGTATTGTTCTCTGTATAGTCATACCAACGACATTTACGATGATTTTTAGAACCTCCGGAATTGCACCGTTAAAATTCGAATTTTTTGGTAAAAAAGATATTTAAATCACTGCTAGGACTTTAAAACACAGGAATATTGCACGATAATTTTAGACTACAAAATAAATTGTTCTCCCTGTGCCCCTTGCCTTGATTTGTAACATCACATCGCCGTCACACAAGTAAAACTTCCACACCAATTTAACAAGAAAACAAACATCAATGTTTTATGCAGGTTTAAACCTGATTCTGTATACAAATCGAAACCTTTCTGTCGTTCTTCTTTTAGACGGGCTTTATTAGCAGGGTTCAACAGACGTGGGAGATTGCGAATCGCTGGCAGACCGACTCCCTTGCGTACCATTCAACAACTCAAAGTGCCACGCGGACAGTATCAAGTATTTTCTACGTTGAAATTTTCTTGTAAGTCAGACGCGTACATGCTTGTAGGATCAACACAGCGAATTTGTCAGAGCTCAGGCTCATGGTCTGGCCAACAACCATCCTGTACACCAGGTGAGTTTTGTGGAGTCCTGTTTAGTTGGAAAGAAAAACTTGTATCTGATGATAGGTGTCAAATAAAGTTAACTTCGTAATTTTGAATTATAAAGCAATAATTATATCAATTCTATCAAGTATGCCATTGTCCTAATTTGGTGTTATCCAATACTGATATTCTGACCAAGGTCCAGGCTGCTATGCTGTTTTTATTCTTTCAAGTTTGTGGAAAATCTAAGAGTCTGAAATCGCCTACTATCATTAACGGCGACGCGAGCCGTCTCGGCGACTGGCCTTGGCAAGCGTTCATCGCATTTCGCCAGCCTGATGGGACGTACTTCGGGGCGTGTGGTGGCTCTCTTATAAGTGATGAATGGGTAATCACAGCTGGGCATTGCATGGCGAACCAATCTATACAAGACTTGAGGGTTTACCTTGGCAAGTACTACAGAGATTACACTAGGGACGATACTTTTGTGAAACAATTCGATGTAAGTACATTATTGAGTTATTGAGAGAAATTTAATCTGTGGTCTGTATTCAATGCAATTATTGCTCGGTTGTATCTCAGCTCTTAGTAACCATAGGTACAGGAGACCCCTCCAATCTTGCATTTGTCGCTTTGCCTCCCATAAGGGTATATTATAAAGATAACGTTGAGAAAGAAGCAGTCCCCACTAACGTGTTTGGCCAAAACCCACAACCCTCGCTAAACAACTGTGTGCAACTTGTTTTAAACAGTATGTTTTCCCAAAGAGCATGGTGCTTATCACTAATAGAAACGATGGCTGCCAAGAAGATATACGACTTGCAATCTTTAAAGGCGAAAACGCACCGATTTTGCACTTGGTTTAGTATGGAATTGTGACGTTGCCTAAAAATATATGTTAATTGAATTTGGTTTCAAGCTATCGGCTCATAACACTTAGAAATAAATATTGTTTAATTAAACAATGAATCCCATATGGTTTATGTCGGGTTTTTGTTTAACATTCCTGCGGAACTCACAAAAGCTGTTCAAACATCACAATTTTCTCTCCAGACAGCCTGTAGTGTCAATTCGGCCCTACTCTTCGTATTGCTTAAAACGCAAGCTATAAAATGCGATCAATGCATGGGCTCCTCGATATTCAAAATTTCACAATATTTCTACAAAAGCAGGCTGCATGTATATAAATTAAAATAGAAAAGTGGGTTTATACATCTAACTCTTCTTAATTTGAATGAAAGAAAGTGTTATTTGAAGAAAGAAAGTGTTATCCAATCTGGTAGCTAGGAAGTAAGATACTCGCGGTTGTGAAAATGTAGCATAACACAACATGTCAAATCAATGTATTTTAGTTTAGATTTTGCGCACATTCCATATGTTGTAGGTCCGTGAGATCCGAATTCATCCTCTGTATAATCCGGCTGTCTTAGATGCAGATGTTGCTCTTATACGTTTATCCAGAAAAGTCACCTTTAATTCGCGTATTTCTCCCATTTGCTTGACTTCTTTGGATGCGGCGGGTGAACGTTTGACAGACACGTTGGTCAACTCGGGGTCGGTACTCACTATACTAGGATGGGGACAAACTGAAAAATCGAACAAAGCGACTCTACTTAAGGTGGCACAGATACGTACCATTTCCAATTCAGCTTGTGAACAGAAGTATGCTCAGCGTGGTGAGTAGGCCTAACACCGACAGATTAAATTTAGAAGTTTTAAACCTTCCAGTAGCCCATTCGAATCACGATGTTTACATGTGAATCTTTTATTGGAATTGTAAGTTAACTCACAGAAGACCAATTTAACTGAACTTGCGATTTGGTCAGCTTTCAATATTGTCTGTGCATGGGCTGCACAAGAGATCACACATTTATTCACGACTGATTAATCTTTTGCCAACAAGCATCAGCTAAAAGCACCTTTATCAAAATCATCAAGTCCCAAGCACCTTTTTTCAAATCGTCAAATTCCAAGCAGCTTTATTAAAATCATCAAGTAACAAAAAGACTTACAGGTCTTAAAATGTATATGTTATATGCATAGCAAAAAGGAAAAATAATCTATGTCAAATCTTTTGACAAAAGCATGCTTTCCAATGGTTCCTCGGTTGAGTTGCGATTTTTAAGCTATATTACCTACAGTTGAGGGCGTAACTCGCCGACGCTAGGTCAGTGCTGTGGGTGAGGTAATGGGGTGCTACATATTTTAGTTAACACACTTATGTTTGTGCTAATATTATCTTTGACTAGTTTGTTGTAGCCTACCCAACGCGACACCACTGACGAGCGTTTCCATATATATGTATCTCTCTTCATTTATTCAAAATATATGTATATATACTACCTTCTCTCTAGATAGGTTACCTATAACAACTCGAGATAAAGATCTATCAGTTTATCTAGACCATAACATGATTCAAAATAAAGTTCTATGAAGTCGTTAGTGAAGGATCGCCCCTAGATGCATCGAACAACGTGACATCACTCTTAACTACATGACAACTCAACTGATGCTATAACTAATTGAGACCATATTCTGTCCACAGGTATGTCTATTATGGTTACAAGGCATATGTTTTGCGCAGGACAGAACAATGGTCAAACCGACGCATGCTATGGAGATTCAGGGGGTCCGGCGATGGTCATTTCCGGTTCCGGTATGTATTAACAAAATATCCTGCATAACGGCAATTTGAAGGAAAGATTAAGAAATATATTTCAAAATTACTCTTACGCAATCTTACTTGTTTACTCTTCAGTATTCACTGAACATCATGCAGTTAAGCGTATTATCGTCTTAAACTTGCGAACTATACATCCTGAACGAGTAGGGTTTAGCTTGTCGTGTGCTTTAATCTAAGGCTGACGCGCAAAAAGCTAAGTAAAGTGACATTATATATGATATAATTTAACACACTTTCTAAATCAAACTTTACCAAGCTAAGTTGCAGTTTAATTGACATTCTCCCAAATGTTAACTCGGATTGAATATATTCAGGTAGCGAAGCTAGTGCGGAAGTCTATGTTGACCACATTTAACATCATGAGGGACATGCCAACACATGCATAACTTACGAACGTTTACCTTAATTGACATCACTGTTGGACATTCAAACTAATAAAACCAGAACGCAAAGCGCGTGCAGCTTATTCCCATCTTGTTGACATTTGGGAGAATTCCAATTAAACTGCAACCTAGATAGGTATTGTCAAATCCTCTTTAATTTCAGTTTCTCTTATCAACCCAGCTCCGAAAATCAGCCGAAACTTAAACACTACAGCACAATGGTATCCACCGATTACAATAAAGATAATTTAATATAATTTTGTTCATACTTTAAATTCCTTTTAAAGTGCATTATATTATTCATTTTAATTCCCAATGAGCTGAAGATAACAAATTGAGGAGAAATTTGTATCAATAAAGTTTATTTTGCCACATTTTCTTCGAATGTATCATGCAGTATATGTAAGTGGGCACAGATTGGCAAGCTTTTCTCAGATTTATCGATGCCAAGAAACAGTCTTGTTCAATTAGCAAAATTAATGTGGAAGAAAAGTTGCATTTTAAAAATGCTTGTACGTTATAAACGACAAGAACCATATTTCTTTGGTCTTGAAAACATCGTGGAAGTAAATTCCCCTTGTTCATGCTCAGATATAATAGTGAGTAAATTTTACATTCCTTTACTCATTTTAATTACACCACGTCTACTTATTGCAAAGAGTTTGGTGATTTACGGCGATGATGCGAACTATTGGACACAACACTTAAGCTTTTAGAAAAAATTATTAAGTACCCAGTAATCAGTTGCCGAAGTTTTCAAAAATTCAAAATTATCGCATTAACTGCGATTTCACTATTTATGTACATGTACCTTTAATAACACAACCGTGTAGGGTTTGTTGTGGTACAGTTTGCTTTCGTCAATATTTGTTGATAAATCTAAGGTAAAGTTTTGTTGTATTAGTGATTAAAAACAATTGTTGTTGTCCTTATTTCAGGTTCCGTCAGAAAGTGGCACCTGGTGGGTGTGATCAGCTGGGGAAGTCCAGTTGACTGCGGACTACCGGGACAATATGGTGGCTACACAAGGCTCTCGCGCTTTCTTAAATTTATTAAAAATGTGACAGGACTTTAATGCATATTAATAAATACAGGAAGCAATACCTTCCGGCTTTTGCACATTACGTCTATTAAATACTATCTTTTTGTGAGGTTGCATCTTTAAAATTTGGATAAATTTTAAGTAAATCAAAAAGAAATGGAGGAACTGAAAAATAATACAGCGTTATTTAAAGCTGGCAGCAGCAACATGAATGCACCGTCAGTACATGTTCTCAAATATTGTTATCATTTTGAGTTTCGAAATAAAGCCACTCTTTAAAACGATTCTTCTGTTGAAACTTGTTATGTTCATTACGTTGGTAAAACTGCATTTTAACGGTTACAGACCAAAAAGCGCAATACATAGGTATTTGGTTGGAGGCAGTACTACAGGGTTTGTAAGTCTCATTCACTTCTACTTGACTGCCGGCTACCTCGTTCAAAGTATGTCGCTATGTTTGTTAAATGTTTCCCTACGTAGACATGTACCCACCACAATTGGTGGCGGTAAATGTCAGACTGGGGTTCTAACCATGAAGTGAACACTGACTTAGCCAGTTCAGTTGTGCTTAGGAAGTGGTTAAGCATATTTTCACCATCTCAGCAATGATGTAGCTCGAAAAAAATTGTCACGATGCAGGACAGCCATTATTGTTTGGAACTACAGAAATTTGCACTTAAATCTACACGCGTAAGTGATGCATTAGTTGAATGGTTTCAAGTAACAGAAACTGACCAGCCAGAAAGTGGAACAGCTGCACCCAATGAGTTATATATATGTCATTGGCTGCACCCCTCTCGTGGATATACGACACAAATAACGCATGGCTGTATAACACAGAAATATACGGATTTATGGGATACACAAAATGAAGCGAAGTCTGAATAATATGATACTGATCTCGTGATTTGCCGATAAATCAGTAACCGAGAGATAACACTAACAATATCTATGGCATCCAAAGTTCACTTTTCGGTATCAATTATTTGTATTCGCTGTAACATAAACGACTAAAAACCTGCAACACTTGTCGCAAATAGCGCTGTTTTAGATAACGTACTTATTGTAACAAATAAATACTTATGACACAGTCCGTCGTTTACAACAAAATGACAAACTAGAAATTCCAGTTGACAGGGGGACCCGTTTTTCTGTATTTTCTGTAAATATTTTAACACCGCCTCTCATTCGAATAGAAGCTCCATTTTGATTGGGTGGGGTAAAATTAGGTCACACGAAAGTAGCTGTAGTAGATTCTATTGAACTCCGGTTTTTCCGTTTACTAAGACAAGGGAGGAAAGGAAGTGATGCTTAATTTGACGATATCTCTTGCCGCCTTGCCTCGGGAAGATTATAATGCAAGCAACTCTCTGGTGTACTAGAGTGCCTTAATCTGAATAAAATACACAAGAACGTAAATGTACAATGGTCGAACAGCCTCGATTAACAGGCATATCAAACAATTTATCAAAGCAAGTCACAATGATTTATTTAATGGATAATTGAGTCGTCTTCCAGTTGTCTGAAAGTAGATCCATTGATCAAATCAGCTGTTCATCCTCTTCGCCCTTATTTTTTTTACATTTTGTCAAATGTTTTCCAACAGTTTACGGACAAAAAGTCCACTGAATTTGTTTTTAAAATGGGCCAACGTTCTTTTTTATTTCAGCGCTATCCTGTTATTACGAAATATTTAATATGATATTATAAAAACTACATTCGGATAAATAAAGCACCACAAAATCACTGTATTGTTTTCTGTCAACAATTATTACTGGATTTTCGCTCAGTTTTTATCCAAGCTTTCCACAAACATAAATATACACAATATTCTGACCTTTATAATGAAAATTGTTTTCTTAAAACTTAACCCTGCAGGGGTCCAGCAGGACATAAGATATATTTTATAACGTTCCTCCTGTTGATTGTTTTATAACGACGATTCCAACAAAGACAGATGTAGATGGGAAAGTCGGATACCCCCAGTCCAGACCCGTTCTCAATGATGTAATATTTGAATCAGTGCTTCAAATAAAGTTAACTAACTTGGCTACATATTCTGTTTTGTTTTACAGGCGTATATACAATTGGCTTTTGATGAAAAAGTAAGATGCAAAAAAATATTATATTTGTGGTGGAAAATGCACAGTAGCCACGATGGCATCACACTTTTGCATTCCGATTAGAAATAAATTTTTTTGTTTTTGAAAGTTTTATTATTATTATTATTATTAAATAATTTTTCTTATTATTAGCCAATAAATTAACGAGTTTTCATTAACTTGTGTATGCTAATTTACCATATTCTCTATTATAATAACTGTGTTTGTTCTTTGTAACATCACCACTAAAGAGGGTTTAACTAAAACAATTGTTCGTAATTTTGTGGAGCTGCAACCATGATACTTTAGTAGATGAATCCTTCTGAAAGTCATCGTTTTGTTAAATTTTTGTTTAAAACAAGTTATTCTTAAAAGATTATTTTGTCTGAAGGCATAACTAAAATACACAAGAACGTATTTTTGAAGAAAAATGGAGAGAGAGGATTGGCTCTCTTCAATGTACACATGTTCTCTCCAGACATTCCCAGTCGGAGTATGTCTACCGGTCACCAGCTAGATATAAGTGTCTGTGAGTTAAGTCAGTATCGCAACAATCATGCTCATTTAAAACCAAACAAAATTTTTTGTGCAAAAAATGTTATATTGATACATTTATTGTTTTGAAGAAAATAAGCTGATGTTTTTTAATGTAGATTTCGATATTAAAATTTGCTACATTAATGGTTTCAAATTTAGTGTTTACATTTTAACCATTAACTTAGGAAAAACTGATAATTAACGGTTTGTATGATTATTATGTTATTGTTCTGAAGGCGTATAAAAACGATGTTTGTTTTTAAACAAGGTGAAGATGCATTAATGGTGGATAACTCATTGGGTAGATTTTGAAAACTCAAAAGTCAAATCGGTTTGTGTTAAGGAATTATTGTGAATTTATCCGTTGCTCAGAAAGCGAATTTAAATGATTTTAGATGATAACAAATGTTATGTCAAATAAATGATTATATCACTGATTTTCACTACATTTATGGTTACCACGACGTATTCAATCGAAACAGAAAACCACAACTACCTGCTTCTTAAAGAACAAATACAGCATAATTATTGTCTCCAGGTGACGTCGGAAGCGCACCAGGAAACCCAAGTCCCTGCGTGCCTTTTCCCACGTATGGTAAAGTCCGCAAAACCATTGCATGGTGACACAACATTAACAACGTTTATAACGTATAAGCGTGTATTTTGTTGAAGATTTCTGAAATCGATTCTCGCCGTTTCTGATTTGAAATGAAATGTTTTAAATGAATGAAACGAAGAGAGCATCTTATTGCTAAAGTCTTTATTCAGTTAAATTATATTTAGTGATAAGTGCATCAAACCTCTTCCAACACTTCGGCAAAAGTAGTATTTCTATGTCTTTTTTAATAAGGGTAGTGGGTACAGGTCTTGAGTATTGACGGTAATTTGTTTTGTGTTATATGTCTTAAGATTTTGTTAGTATGTGATGATAGATTGCTGCTGGGGAATGGTCCATAAATGTTATGTTGTGAAGATCGTGTAGGATATTGTACATATACTTGTGTCCGATTGTAAAGACAAGTGGGATACGTCAGTAGGAGCATTGTCCTTTTGTTAGAATACGATCAGACTAACATCATCTAATATTAAAAGATGATATTCTAGAGTTCTTGACGAAGCTGTCTTACACCAAATATACCAGGTTTATTTTTAATGGATTGTTATTTGACTGATTGACTGATTAATTGACTGGTATTTTAAGTCGTGGATATTTCACTTATATATGACGGCGGTGTATTCCAGCAACAATTGACAGTAGCACAACAAAAATATGAAATTTTTTCATAATGTGGAAAAGGTAAATTTCGTCTGGTGCTAAGTTAAGACAGTATTGCTACTCTTCAAACAATCAGGACTTAGCCAGAGGGTTAAGGTGTATTGTAAAAGAAAACGTTTGTTGAGCCTAATCATTCAACCTGATTTACCATTAGTCATCGCATTTGCTATTAGGTGCTTCTTTTTTCTTAAAATCAACATTTCTAAAGAGACATTAAATGTTCTCTTTATTTGGATTCACAAATTCAGTTGACCTAGCATTGAGGAAATTGAATTGATCTGATATCCTTGATGAGGAGCGGTTGGTTTATTTGTGGGATTTCCCCTTGCTTATCTTTTACACATCATACCCCTCACTCTTGTCATATTTACATCCGCTTAAGCGGTATGTAAAGAACGCTCCGCCAACTGTTATCGGCAGGTAAAGAGGAGCGAATTTGAGAGGAATTAGGATGAATTAGGATGAAACCGGATATTTGCATTCAAATGCATATTTATTTTTCACAGCTATATAAACTGCTCACCTCACAGTTCTCGAACTCTGAAGGCCTAAGGTCCTTCAAACTCAATGCCTGTTTTCATTATCTGAATTTTGTTCACTCTTGCACAATAGTTGTATTTGTTACATATTTTATTTATCAAAATTCGGATGTCAGTTGCAATCCCTTGTACCTTTTTGTGCACTGACGTCAGTCAATATGTAGCTAGACGTTAGGTGGAATGGTGCACGATATAACTTACGGCATCATACACACTGACATTTTCAAGTGTTTTATTAGTCCTATAACTGAGGGAAACGAATGTTCAATAAAAGCTTAAAATACGCTTAGATACTAGTGTGTGTAAATACACGCACACACAGGTATAGACTCACTAACATATGACAACAAATGGAATTTAGGTAATTCAAAATTATCGGTGATATAGCTAAAAATAGTATGTATATGTTGAAGATGGGGAATATGTTCTGGTGATTTCAAAATATCTCAACCAATCTACTCAACTTCCTTTATAACATAAAACTTAACTAAAAAAAGATACAGTTACTGCAAGAGGTAACGTGTTTCACGTGTTGGTACCAGGGCACTACGCCGAAACAGGTAACAAAAAGTTGCCACTATCCCCAGCGCAAATATGTCGTTAACATATGTTGGGCAAGGTCTTTATCCATCTACGTTATGAAAACAATTCGATCTTATTGGTGCCCGGATGGGAGCTATTAATATTATTCTTGCAGCATTTTTGTAGTTTTATCGTTTCCCCAAATAGCTTTGAAATAACCAAAAGCAGTTTTCTTGACGCATAAAATTTTCTTTATATTTCGCTATATAATTTATAGGAATGATTTCCTGTACCCTGTTTAGGTTGACACCATAGATACGTATATTTAGGTTATAATTTCTGAGTGACCTTCGTTTTATCAGTATGGCCATAAACACTGTCTAGATAGTTTGAATAATCAATGGGGTTTTTTCTGCATCCAAATTTCCAGATTATTTAAATCTGATCGGACTTTTCGCCAGAACAATGAATAGTCATCAGCTAACAAATTAACGGTAGTGTAACCAACACTCTCTGTCAAATCATTGACGAAGATCAAAATAGCAGCGGTTCTAGAATTAAACCCTGTGGTATACCAATATATATATATTTCCTGACCGCCACATGGTTGTGATTTATTAACAAGGACCCAAAACAAGCCTATAGATTACAATTTGCACTTAAATGTGTTAACTTACCTAACAGGAATTTATCAACTACCGTGTGAAACGCCTTCCGGAGGAATAAGAATACAGGGTGAAGCATTTTATGAATATAAACAATGTCTTGGGAATAAGTTTTAAACGACATTTAGAAGTGGGGTAACATAATTATACAATTTCTGGATAACCACTTCTTGTTTTGTGATAGAACACAACGTTTGGATACATATGCCCGTATCGTCATCAGGTGTGAATTGCCTGATGACGATACAGGCATATGTATCGAAACGTTGTAAAGAAGAAGAAGAGGTTATCCAAAAATTGTATAATAATGTCTTTGGAATACTGTTAGAAAATAACTGCAGCCAGGTAAATCCACAATATTAATGGGGCTGTTTTTGCAGAGAAAGAGTTTGATTGACATATAGTTTAGTTTATGGCCATTTATCAGCACCAGAAGTATATCAAGCAGAAGTATGAAACTAGCCATTTAACCGGTGTTAACACCCAAAAATCAAACAAACACATAACAAAACACCAACGAATAATTAAATTGCGATACCGTATAGGCCTTGATAGACAAGCGCCAAGCAAGAACAACATCATTTCGAATAAACTATAGTAGCCTTAAATATTCAGGGGGCAAATGTTTTATAAAAAGTACACGATACTGAACAGATCAAGATTGCCACTGTTTATCCCGTAACCAAGACTGTTTAAACGTTAGATGAACTGCTTATAATAAACTGGCATGTTTCCTTTGGGTTATTTGAGGCAAATGGGTGTGATTAAACATTGGGAAGGGAACATATAAATTGAGTCAATTGAACTGTCCTCTTTAATACTTATACACTTGTAGCAGACCACTCTATAACAAGATAAAACAAATATTCCATTTTCAGTAAGCGCTTGTAAGCGTCCTACGTGTTATGTTAGTTCAGAGAATTGTAAAACAATTCTGATAGAATGGAGAAGAATTCCAAATATGTACAATAAAATGAACACAAATAAATATATGTCAAAACCCTTTCACATATGTAAAATAACAAACTACGTGTGTAAAAAATAACACACTTATATCTTGCTTGTTTTAATTTGCAAATAGCAAGGGACAGCGGATGCATAATGTATGCCCAGAAGACAATCTTATTTCATTTGGTACGGGAATAAAATATTGTTTAAACCAATACCATGTTGTTCTGTATATCTGTTATATTGTTTCTGGGTTGTTTATTCTTTTGTTTTGGAGTCGAGTAGAGAAGATATATATTGGGAAAATGTTCACTACAGCCCGCAAAACGTCAGCAACATGCCATATTTGTAACTTACTCCAGTTAACGCGAGAC
Source organism: Mopalia kennerleyi (assembly GCA_034783855.1). Classification (NCBI taxonomy): domain Eukaryota; kingdom Metazoa; phylum Mollusca; class Polyplacophora; order Chitonida; family Mopaliidae; genus Mopalia; species Mopalia kennerleyi. Next base: position 24,368 of record JAVFBX010180204.1, read on the forward strand.
CAAGCGGTGTATCTTGTTGTGAAATGATTTCTCAACAACGGCATTAGCATTCGATATGATGAATTTTTGTTATTCATACGGAAAGCAAAAACTTTTTTTTTATTTTGAATATGAATAAATTTATTACATGCAGAATAACTATTTTATTTATCATGTGTGAAAATATATATGTGGAAAATTTATACTGAAACCAATTAATGGCATGTAAAATACATTTCTATTTAATCTAAATGTTATCGTTCAAGATCCGTTTTCAACATCCCCTTTGATATATTGTTTATGACTCCTACGTGGGTTGAATTAAATGAATAAAACACAATAAAACCCCTGAACCATCTAAATGATTAGGTGGAGTATAGCTCAGGAGTTTGTGTTTTATTCATTTAACATTGTCTTTGTTTTACAGCACTATGTCATCTTCTTGGCAATAAGCTCTTTCCGTTATGTTTGTGTTTGTGTAAACCACAAGGTCGGTCTGGCAGAAAATAGATAATGCACAATAATGTAATTATTTAAAAAACGATCTTAGCAGGATTTTAACAGTGGCTACCATTTGCAAATAATGAAGTAAAACATTATGTGAAGAAAATTGTATATCATCCGGTAGAAATATTTAAATGCATTAAATTAAAACGGTGCTTTATTATTATAATTTAAAGCTCATTTCATAGGTTAAAAATAAAGGACTTCAGTTAATTAATAAAACTATCAACTTCCTTATATGCTCTAAAGACACAAATAAATAATTAATAAACATAATTGTATAACACGATTTAACTTTATCAATTTTACCGTTGGTGTGAGAATATGTTCCCAGGGGCGAGAGATGTTTAAAGCACCAAATGACACGGGAAATGAAAAAGGGCCTAAAGGGTATTTGTCTCGAAAAATTCCTGTAAAATTTCCACTTGCAGCCTATAGAATAAATCTTTATACTATATCCTTAACGTTACATGTTTAGTCATATATTTTGCTCAGTTGTATTGGTCATTCTGACCTGGTCCCTTGTACTTTGTGTTAGAGGTTTAAATTTGGAATATTTTGGCCCGTTGTAGGAAAAGTAGTAAGTCTTGTCATCGCTGTATGTTGATAGAGGCTCTATTGGGTACATCATCTCCATAGCCCTTAAATGGTGGCGAATGGTAAAACTGCAACGTACCCTACTCCCACCCTTGTGTAATCTATAGCACATCCACTGTTATTATAGGCGGGCTGTTGGAGGGAGCTTCATGTTGCCCTGGTGCTCCCAGAGCTCAAGGGAAACAGGAAGCTGATCTGTTTTGTGGTGTCTGTATTGCGTCTTGTTATAGTCCTGTATTTGTCCCGTCCTGTCTTTGTTTGTTGCCAGTGATGTCG
>JAVFBX010180205.1:0-14640 GCA_034783855.1 Mopalia kennerleyi
GCGTATATTTATCGTAGAGCAATTTTATTTTCATATACCATGTATATTTTCATATAAGCTTTAATTTCATGATTTTGACTTAATGAACTAACGTGTAAGTAGACAAGTTGAAATTTTTCGTTCTTGTGAAATACTATTCCAGTTTGATGGCAAGAGCTGGAATAATAATTTCTATATAATCAGTTGACAACTTTATAGACATGATTTATAATTACAACTTCCGATGATCCCCTTGTTCTCGGCATTTTGATTGGACAAAAGAAACATTCGACGAAACAAATTAAAGAGCACAAATAAGATCAAATCCTATTTTGTTACCATCAAGTAAGACAGTACGCTTTGCCAGCTATGAAAAACTACAGAAGCAAAAATGGGTTATGTGGGTCAAAATTAATGGACTAAATTGAAGAAACATTAATTTGTGAGCAACAGATAAAAAAGAATTTCGGTCATATGTAGCTGTGTGACATTATTCCTTAGTTCCGGTGTAGCTATATACAACATTCAAAACGTGTATTCGTCCTGCTTCGCGGAGCACATCACTTTGCATGCATGCTTATCGTCCTTCACTATGGGTTTCTATTGGTGGGACGTATAGGGCTAAGAAGAATGAATTAGCCCGATAAATTGTGCTAGCCTTTCTGCTAAAATTGCAAGTCTACATTCACGGAAAAAAAATAATAGAAAAAAGGCGACTTTGCAACGGAACCGTATTTCCACATTTTTAGGAAAATGCGCAATACCCGTCATACTGACGTGTGCTGTTTGTTGGAACACCGAACGCAATTTTATCAACCGTTGCCAAACTGAATAAATCCCCTCAGATTCACCCATTAAATTACTATTTTAGAAGCTATTGAAAAGACTTGGAAAGCATCAACATTTGTCAGAAAACATCCATTTGTTCGAATACATGCTGTACTATTGTTAAATTAGCAAAGAAGTTCGGATTTGTCATGGACGAAATTTGCGGTGATTTACGGTATGAACTCATAACTAAAATATGAATTTAATCTGTGAAGATGGAGTGCCCACAACCCATACCGGCTTGGTACTCGATTGAATGCCATAGCAATACAAGAAATGACACATGTATTCCAAGTTTGAACTAAATGGGTAAATTTAATATCCAGTTAATGTTTTCACGGCGCACTATAGGAGTGAAGATTTTAAAATTGTGCAAAGGTGGCCATTTTGTTTTGCGCCATTTCATGGAACGCAACCCCGCCCGTTGCCTTAACAAGGGTAAGCTAGCATCGAATTACGACTATTAAGTTAATCGATTATTTTTTCCAAACATATTGCGCTCACAATACGCGTAGTTTTATATAAAAAGCAATGGCAGCCAATTTTGTATTGCGGAATTTGATAAAATGCGTTCCCAAGCGTTAATCCGTTAAACACCGCTTGTGACAGATGTGCATAAATTGGCAGTATAAAATAATCATTTTCCACGAAAGTTTTATCTCTAAAATAAAGATCTGAGAATGGTTTGTACTTATTTTCTTGGAGTTACATTTTCCCCAATGTTTTAAGAAAAGTAAAGAAAAAAAAGGTTTCCTTTTTTTTAATCTATACGTAATTGTGTTAATTATTCAATGTAAATGTATACGGAAAGTGCTGATTTTCCAGGAAGGCACGAGTTCTGCTAACAAAAATTGTGACAGATAGTCACAGATAGTCACTGGCCAATGATATTTAATAATTGTTTACTTTTGTAGGTAAGACGTTTTATCCAGGCCATGGTTGTTCTCCCTGTCATTTGTGACTAATATGGAAACAATCGTATTCTCGCGAGAGTTCTATAGTGAACGAGTATAAGACAACTCTCATACGCTGTGCCAGGCCATCGTGCATTAATTTCCGCCAAAATTTGGGGCGACGAATGAAACAGACCAGCAATGTCTCGATGTAGGAAGTAGAATTGATTTTGTAGATAGGCTTTTTACAAGAGTACAAATCAGCTCAATATTGGGTTTGTACATACGTTATCGATTCTCTGAGTTTTCCCCGAGAAAATTAAAATTTGCCGTGAAACTTTTATGTTTAGAATTGAATTTGAGAACTGAGAAATGGTTTTTATTATTTTCTAACTATTTTTCATATTTGAAGTCTTTTTGTCCAATAAAGTACAAATTTTTCATTTCTAGGAGTTCCACGGCGTATGAAATGGGTTTTCTTCAATAAATTGAAGTACAGAACTCCTATTGAGAAAGCATTCTACTGTATTTCTTAAAGTTAGGAAATATTTAGCCAAATTTCAGTCTTTTATTTTCCATTGACAACAATTTCGATGTGAAACAATGAGTACCCATTTAAAATTGTCTCTTAGCTTTAAATAATACTTCGCAAGATTATTACTTTTTCAATAGCTTTCTGGTCAATTCAAACTCTGAATAACATCGCTGGCCCGCGGCTTACTGAAGCCAACTTCGATGTGCTGTTCACAGGATCGTGTCCGTCTGTCGACCCTCAAGTATATGAGTGAGTCACACGATGTGGCTCCGGCAATCGCGGGGGTGGTTTTTACGAGGGTTCTTCCCGGTTTTCCACCGCAATTAGGCCAGGAAAATTGTTTAGTGGACAATCCGTCGTCATATAAGTGAAATACCCTTGGGTACGACGTTAAACCCCAAATAAACAAACACAGTTACATTGTGATAAAGACTCTTTTTGATTAGCAACTAAAGCAGCTAGAACTTATATGCTCCAAGAAGGTGATTTGGTTGTGTAAACGTATTGAAATATCCAGAATGGGAACAGTTATTCCATCCTGTCCAAAACGTATAATGCCTTGAATAGTTACCCCTTGCAAAACTAACCCTATAGGATGTCCAAAATCCGATAGCATTTTGAAACTTATATAGGATCGTATAGGTTTGCATAGAAATCAAAAAAAACCCGTAGGGTTTTTCTGTAAGGGAACGGTCAATCTTTTTTCTGTGCTGGTACACTGGATCCTGTAGATATTGTTGTTAAATAGAGTTTATTGGCGTTTTCCAATTCCTTATGGAAATGATTTACGCTACAACAGTACGTTTGGGTATTATTACCACAGCTACTTAAGTTAGTTTACCAGGAGGGGGACAAAATAGTAGATGGGCCATCTTCCACCTTTTAATGATACTTGATCGTGCCGACCCCATGCCAACACAATTTGCGTTTGTTCGGAAGGCACCCATTTGGGGAATCGATACTTTCAAGACCTGACAGAAGTGAGACAGTTGTGGATACAGCCTGTCTTCAATAAGCTTTTTCTTCGTGTTGTCTTAATTCATACCGTAGTCACGGAATTCACTGATATGTTCGGCTAACATGCTCGCTATGATAACCATTCACACATAACATGTGCCTCGAAGCTATCAAATCGTTGACGCATTATAAAAAGGGAATCTCCTGGCATATAGGGCTAATTGTGAACATGTGAGAAACTTTGGAGACTTTTCATATTCATCATGCCCTGTATTTCGTGAGTTTGACTTACAGACTGTCCACTTGTTTCTGACATTCACAAGCTATATACTTCTCGATTATCTCACTTAAGACACATCGTGTAGCTCGTGGCAAGGGATTTGAACGGCGATAATCTTTTAAACAGGCATTTCAACAAAAACATTTAATTACTATTCCTGTGGAGAAACCATCTGTCATCTCTTTTTCGCCATTGATATGCATCATAAGTATTAAGTCAGTGATAATTTTTCAATGCAATTCTCCTTGAATATTTCTTGGGATGTCATGGCGGATCTCTGTGCGATGGATCATTTGCTAAGCACAATCGATCATCAGACTCCTCTGAATCCCTTCGTAAGAATGTCAAGGTGAACCAGCAATGGTCCTCATTTGAAAGGATTATTCACTACTGCACTCGGTCTGCTGAGCAACAGACCCCGATACCACATTTACCCTCAGCTGTCAGAAAACAATTGACCAAATCATGACTTCAAATACTAATTGTGGCAGTGTTTAAATACAGACACAAGTTCTTAAAAGATTGGGCGTCATTCTTTCGTCTACTCACGTTTATTCTTCATTATATTGTGAAGCTCCATAAGGTGATGGAGATATAAACTCCAAAATTCAGAAATATGATTTATAATTATGTATGAGCTATTTTCTGCGCTTTCAGTTTAAATATCCCATACCGAACTATTTTAAACGTATTGCCACACACGATGGGAGTCCGTGGCAACAAGACTTTCCATCAACTCGAAAGACGTTTATAAAAAGACCGAGGTAGACTACCAGCACAATTGTATTGAGAGAAAGCTAACACGTCGTTTTACTCATTTGAAACAGTTCAAAAACTACCATCAGTAATTTCGACGATTCAGGTCGTAGTCCTACCAACGGAATCTTGTCACTATCGAACTGAAGCTGAAATGCTAAAAACGTGATTGCCTAAACCATTTAATAGTGACCACGCAAAACTAACTCCTTAACAGACGCCCTCGATTGATTCATCTCTGCGACAGCGTGAATACGTTCAATTTGAGCTTGAATAAGTTTTTTCGAACTAAACTATCCATCAACATTTCGTGAATTACCGCATGCCAGAACTGTGTGAAATTAAAGCCCTTTAAACTGAGCCTCCCACAGAAAAATTGATCTTAGTCGAATGATAGGATCATAACTCTCTGATGACAAAGCCATCGTGATTCACATGCTTAGCCAATCGAACCAGCCCTCTAAAGGAACGAAATCGAAACAATTTCCCTTGATCTCTACAACAGACTGCTATTTTTGCTACTGGCTATCGAACTTAAGGACGGAAACACCTATTACACAAGTAGTGGAACTCTGGGGAAAATTTTAAATAATCATTTTGATTGAATATCGGCTTTGTCATGCCTTTGTCAGCAGTGAACATAAAAGCGACATGTATAAGGTTATAGAGACGTTACAGCTGAAGTCAAATCCATCTAAACAAACAAGCAATGTACACATTACAGAAATAAGAGTAACAAAACATCTTTATGTAGACTAGTGAGAGCAAGCTGATATAAATAAAAGTTTAAAACAATGAAAATACCTTATTTAAACAGAATTAGTTTTTAACTGGCTTAGAGTCCGTGATTGAACCTTGGCTTTAGACGTAACACCGATAAAGCATATAATATCAGGGTTCAAGAGTTGCAACTACAACTATCATGCAGTCATTCTCTCTACAATTAGATGTTTATTTAATTGGGGTTAAATGTCATACTCAAGGGTATTTCGCTTATATGACGACGGAGGTTCACTCTACAATGCATGCATGCTCCTTGTCGAATTACAGTGAAAAGCTGGAAGGAAACTACCCCGCGATTGCCGGAGCCATATCATGTGACTCACCTATATACCGGAGTCAAAGTAGGATTAGTAAGCACACAAGTTACAGCTAAGCCACAGCCATCTTCAAGTAGTAAATATGACAATCGAGTCCTATATAAACACGAATTTTTGTCCTTCGTTGCACCCTTCATTATGTCAACCATTTCGGTGTTCTTTCAAGATAAGTCTGTCATCTTTTCTTAAAACAAGATTCATTCGAGAAAGGTGTCAGTTGTGGTTTTCAGTATGGATTAGGTAAATTAGCCGGATGTAGACAGATACATTCCCACCTATATCGGCAAGGATGGCAATTGGACTTTTGAGTAAAACAGTATGGATTAGTGTTTCATCCCCGTTGTAGTGTGGGTATCAGTAAAATCTTCTATCACAGTTACAAAACAACGGTTTGAAGTTGAACAGGTCTGTACTAACTAATAATAAATGCCCTCTGTAGAAAATAACTAAGAGATGATGGTAATTAGTAATACTATTTATTCGTGGAAGGAGCTTCACAAAATTCAACCCTAAATTGTCAAATTTTGACAATTGTAAAATACCTGCCTGAAAGATTATTTGGAAGGGATTAAGGCGATTTTCTCACCTGAACTAACTACTGTACCTTCTGACTATTACCACAAGGCAACTAGCAAAAGGCCAAAATGCATGTATCAATCGCATGACCGTTGGGGTATGTATTTGAACTGAACAGTAGACTTCGCGGTCAAATGAATGTTTTTGCTTTACAATGATTTCCGCTCCCGCACAAAACGAATATCATAATATGGGTAATTATGTTTACCCACGCTTTTACTTACAATCTTACCCCATAATATATTTATGTAAACCCCACAACGCTTTGAAAATGATTTCTCCCGCAGCATGTCGACGAAATTGGTATTTATGTGGTTGGAATATGTTCGGCTCGCGATTATATGTTTAAATCTCCAATGCGCCAACAGTGATAACTCAGATATGTGTGTTTGTTCGAATACACATTAAACTACTTGCCCCCAGTTGTACTCCTATTGGTAGCCATTAACAAAGGTGTGATCGAAATCAATAATGTCGACGTCACTAAAATTCCAGCGTCAACACATTTTTTTAAAATTATGTATGCTAACAATGATTGCACAGGATAAAACTCTATGTCGCCTGTTCATTCAATTAAAAAAGATGTTGTTTTTTTAAACTTTTTAGGGAGTTATATTAAAACAAGTGAGAGTTAAATCATTTGTCTTTGAAATTTGGCACACACGATCTTTAAAACATTATTAAAACAACTTTTAACGAAATTTTTGCTTAGTTTCGTTTGGAAGATATCAGGCAATTAATTTGTAACGGAAGGATTTTTTAAAATATGTTTTATGAAGAGTGCAAAAACGAACTTGAATTTTGAAAAATGCTATGACTGTGTTTTAGTTTTAATACTTGTTTACGAATACATGGAAATTTGAAGAGAAAATCTCCAACCAACTAGGTAAAATAAGAGTTATAAACATTTTTTAAAAATTATTTGACGTTTTTGTGTTTTTACATGCCATTCTAAAATACAAAGAATCATATTATAACATCATACCTAGAATCTTGGAGTCTTCCGCTTTGTAAATATATGTGTTGTTAATATAATCAGCCTTTGGAAATAACCGCAAAAGTCTCGAAAAGATAATGGTAGCATTTTTACTCCCGACTAGCGGTAGAATCTTTAATATAATTTAGTTTGATTATATTTATGATTTATTCCTAATTAGATATGCTGGTTGATTTAGGTTGTGTGTCTGTAACAGATGTCCGGCAGCCTTTCAAGTAGAATATATTTTCCACTCCGTTCCACTAGATACTATCGATACCTGTATTGTTATAAAAACCCTACAGGGCTTCTTTGATCGAATCTGTACTAAACAAGTATTTGTGTAATATGTCCGGCAATTAAGCATAGAAATTGGTATTTACTTGACATTGAATGAAAAAGGGACTTGGACGGGAGATTTACAGTATTTTCAGATGCTCCAATCACACACCTGCGACGCCCAGTCTTCTGAGCGTCTTGGGAGATTAGTACACTTAAAAGTATGTCTTCTAAAGATATAACAGGCTAAAGCAAACGCACGAAACCTTTAGATACAAAAAAGCCAAGTCAAGCACCAGTGTCAACAGAGCTGTATTTCCAAATATTTATAGTTGTTTGGTCGCCTTCAACCTACGCATACACGTCATGTGTTGATCTGATCACCAGTAGCAATTTTCTAGTTTGAGAATCCTATTTGCATTTATTTTAGAAACCTACCTTAGGCTGGTACAATTGCGCAGTGAGTATTTACTGTCTTTCATTTAAAGGCTTATTTTACTCTATGACTAAGCCTATAAAATTCCACATCATTGATTAAAAACGCATACGAAACATATTTAAAAGCATGCATGTCTGTAACACGGGCCAACCGTTTCTTTTTATTGGTTTTGTTTCGAAGTAGGAAGTATAAGATCGGAGTGGGAAACATTATAGCGCGCACGACATTGTTACTCACCTTGGCCTCAGTTCCCTTAAAATCGTTCTGAATGTGTAGAAATATCTTGTTGAAGGCTCATTAAACATTTAGACCTGTCGATCTGTATTGATGGTAGACCGTCACGCAACTATCTTGTCACTTACTTCACCAGGATGTTAGTGGTTTTCAGTTAATAACAGGCAGTGTTTTAAAGACTCAACTTCTAAACACATCTCTTGCAACATTGGAGATGATTTCAAACCAAGAACAATATTTTGTTAAAACTGATTGACACATTCTAACTATTTAAACTAACTTTATTTATTGGGCGATTTCCTTTTTAAGAAATCCTAAAATGACAATAGGTGGCCTGAAAATAGACCGCATGCTACTGACATAATCTGTTCAAATGATGTCGTAAAAGATTTAAACAATATTTATTAGTTAGATAGTTTGTCGATTACCACTTCTTAGCTTGTAATGGAGCACCACAGTCACTTCCCTTCTCCAGTAGGTCTCCCCGTAAGCTAAATGTATGAACAACGCTTTGGGTAGCACAAACTGATTACTTCTGGATGACCAGTTCCTATAATGCAACAGGCAGTCGTTTCATAACACAATAGTTGTTATATATCCAGATGTCTAATTCAATTATGGAACCGGATCAGATTAGTTTAATCCCACTCAGTCTGGCTATTACAATTAACAGTAGTAACATAAAGCATGTACTATTTTACTATGTATCCTTCCACACGTAATAGGTTAACTTATTTCAGACCTCCTGAACATAACTTACGTTATTCAACATCTCCGTTTTAGTCATAGTAGTATAGTATTATTATAGCGACGCCGGTCTAAGTATCGCAAACAAGTATAGCGACGCCGGTCTAAGTATTGCAAACAAGTATAGCGACGCCGGTCTAAGTATCGCAAACAAGTTTCACAACAATTAACGTCATGTTGGTATTTTCACAGATTTAGAGGTTTTTTGTCGCCTTTGTCATACTCATACTTACTGGTGATAATATACTTGATCTCAAATCCATGGTCTTCTTTTTGTTAAATGACGCTAAAAGCGCGCTGACAAATACGTTCCAACGGAGCTACACGTGTTCGCGTTGTGTTTAGAAAGTGACTTTTGTATTGTCGAAATAGACCGCGTCAAACATCAATCAATCCATATAATTAAAATGACACTAAAGATTTCATTTAATAAAATATATTCAAATGCGACTTGATTACGAACTATGATTTTGTATCCATTTTCCATACATCAAGTCACAACCTGTATCTGGTATACACAGGCGCCAACAGGTGTCCGTAAGGTGCTTTAGGTAAAGACATGGCCACGGTGATACCAGACAATTGGTTCTCCAGTCGTATAGCCTTCAATCAGCAGACCAAAAGGAAATTGCCGTCACAAGCAATCACTTCCCTTATTCTATCCATCACCAAGCATCACTCGTCGCTAGTCCCTATTGATTCAAACAGTATAAGTTCAACATGCTACCCTTTTCACAATCTTAAGCCCCGACAGCTGCCATTCAGACCAGACCAATACTAGCGTACGCAACTGTGAGCTAAATTTCATTCTCACTGGCCTCTCACGGTCTAATTGTTTGTCAGATAGTGGTAATGTGGTGTTTTCGTCAGTTAGATATTAACATGCGTTATCAAAGAATGATGAAAGTAGGCTAATGAGAAAAATATTTTCTATAAGCCAGCATAATTAACTCAAAATCTGTAAGGCTCGTTGAACAATGGTACCAAAGAGTGACCATTATCGACAGACGAATAACATCAAAGTTCCTGGTAAATGTTGGAACTATTTTGTATTCCATAGTTTTCTTTGAATGCCGTCTAGCAAAGGCAAGTTATGCTGTACCTGTTTTTATTGGTTGTGCGACTTTCGAGAGGTGAAGCCTTTTATACCAACAGTACTATAAAAGCATAAAGTCGCCGTATCGATCGGTCTGGTGGATATCACTTTTGCATCCCCTCACTTCTCATTTCCCTGGCAAGCCTCAGCCGAGCGTGTTCCTTAAAGCGGCAGCACAACAGCGATGTTTGAAAGAAAGTCTGCTTGGGAAGCAGTTTTTCAAAAGTTCTTCCGATCTGTACAACTGCTGTTGATCAAAAACTGCAGCCAAAGCATCTGTTTTCTTCACAACACGACAGCTGCTATCAATCTCAGATAAGCTTTGTTTCAAACCCGTTATTCACGAAGGGTTTCTTCTTTATTGCTGATTCGTTCACAATGGTTCATACCGGGCTTCCAGTTAATGTGAAAGAACAAAGCGTCAAGTAAGAACACGGACATAAGCCCGCATGTAGAGGGTGTGTGACAAAACAGCCACGACTGACCAAACAACTCTGTGCAGAAGTGGAGATTTAGTATGGCGGTTCTACTAGAAATGCATAATTTCACTTATATTAATGAATCGTACGAGCGCGCAATTGGGCAACCTGTGTATGTCCAGGCCATAATTATCTTTATGTACAGTTTAATTGTGGTGGTGGCGGTTGGCGGAAACTCGCTTGTGTGTACAATAGTTCTTGTAAATAGGCGAATGAAAACGGTGACAAACATCTTCATAGTTGCTCTAGCCTGTAGCGATGTAATGATGGCGCTATTATGTATACCGTTTACGTTTGTTTCAAACCTGTTAGTCATGTACTGGCCGTTTGGAGATATCATGTGTCCAATTGTGAATTTTATGCAGGTGTGTGCAGTTGTTATGAGTGCCTTAACTTTGGTTGGAATAAGTTTTGATCGCTTTTCTGCGATAATATACCCTCTCAGACCACGGACATCGAAACATCAATGTGGCTTGGCAATCGCTTTGATCTGGGCTTTGGCTGCCGGTGTCTCAGTTCCTACTGCTGTAACTTCTGAGGTAATGTACAATGGTTCGCATGGATTGTGCCTTGAAGATTGGGGTGACCACACTCAGCTTTACTCTTACAGTCTTTCTATTATTATTATTCAATATTTCCTTCCGCTAGCTGTTTTGATATTCACCTATGGTAAAATTGGATATGTTATCTGGATTAAAAAGCCTCCAGGCGAAGCTGAAAAAAATCGTGATCAAAGACTTGCAGAATCCAAAAGAAAGGTGAGTGACAAAAAAATAGATTGCATCGAAAATTTTCACCGAGGAAGAACATTTGGCTTCCTGCTTAAGCGAAACAAAATTAAACCTCTGGGCCATTCATTAAGTTGATAGATATTTTACAAGATTGAAGAGGGTAATATTATCTAGGTTGATGTGTGTTGAAGATAATGCACGACGCTAACAGGAAAATTGCAAGTCGTCAACAGATTCATTCTGAAAGAAGGTTATTTGTCGTACCATATGTAAAAGAAAATTCGGCACAGCATATGTTATGCTATTGAGTGAGCACTGTGTAGTTTACAAGCATGCAGAGACGCTGAAAAATGGTTAATTGTGATGATTATTATGTTGATTTTCTTTTAACAATATATCTTGAGTTTAAGGCAACATATCGAATTGAAAATAATGAATCGTATTGAGCCAATGTAAAAAAAACTGTTAAGAAGAAATCCGATTTAAATGTGTATCTTTATGAGAGAAAAAAAACCCTCGAAAAGCTGAAATAAAAAATGTGCTACATTAGCTTGTATATAAAGAAGAAACATGATTTCGAAAAATGATTAGTCGCACTGCAAATCGCACACACAGTAGTATAACCTTTAATCCACGTCATCATACAATTGATTAGAAAGATACGAAATTAACTAGTTTAGAAATGGTGCGTCTACTTTAATAGACGCACCAATTAACCACGTAAAAATTTTTAACGAGTTAACAAAATAGTGTGTCTACTTATGTAACAATGACTTGATACAAGATAAACCTTGAAAGACAGATGAGATTTTGCCAAACAGAGCATTATGTCATTCACCAGAAATGGAACGTAGTCGATGCGATCTGGGCGCTTAACCTTTCAATCAGAGGCAAAGATGTAATAATGGTTGGTTACTTCATACTTAGCGCGACAGATACAAAGCTTTTTGTTCTTGACCAATGAATATAGGTTTCAGAAACAATGCCAACATCATGTTGAAACTCTCCAACTATGGCTCTGGGATTAACGTCAGCTGTTTAGGTGGTGGGGTTGTGGCAATGTGGCACACAGCCGATGTGTGTTTACATCTATGGGTCTTGTAGTCTGGTTTTTTCCCTGTGCTGGAAAGGGAATGAAAGTATCCTAAGTTGTGACGTTAAACCACAATAAAACAAAATAACATCTGCTATTTTTATTTCAGATGGTGAAAATGATGATTGCCGTTGTCGTAACGTATGCCGTGTGCTGGTTACCATACCATGCCATAACCCTGGCTGGAGACCGGGATCCCAACATTTACCGAAAACCATATATGAACATAATGTGGGTATGTGCACATTGGTTGGCTATGAGCAACTGTTGTCTTAACCCAATCATATACTTCTGGATGAACTCTAAATTCAGAAGTTCACTGCGACAACTTTCACGATGTTTACCTTGCTGTACGCAGCAATCAAAGTACAACGAATGTATTGTGGCCAGACAAAGTGGAACGTACACAACTTCTCTGAGAACTACCTATACAAATGGTTGTATTCGGGTCGGCCTCTGAATGCTATAGCGCGCATTAGCTTGTGACTATATTAGTCATGCACTAGGAACGGGTTAAAGGCCATTACCTATAAGCGCTTACGCACAGAAAAGGTGTGAGTATCTTTATATACAGTGTATGAGATGCACATAACATTAGCTGTTCTTCGCTGATCAATATGCTTTGACAAATACGCATTGGTTCGATCGAAGTGTTCTTTCGTAACCTGTAGCGTCCCAATGAGATAGAACGAAGTAGAGTATCGGAGATCGTGTTTGAAACAATTGCTTTAACCACGCCGGGTTTTTGCTTTAATACAAAAGGCAAATGCAGATGAATGAAAGTCAACAAGTTTTAACGACGGCACAGTTTTCCCGGAACTGTCATTAAAATAATTGTGCCTGCGCAAAATCTGTAAGACTTGTAATTGTTGTCTTCTGTGTTATTTACATTATACTTCGAAAATGTGCATAATTCCATAATATAAGGGACAGTGGAATCGAACATAATTGCTGTATAATGGTCCTTTTATGTTATTGATCAGCGAGTTTGTGAATGGCTCCACTTTCTTTGATCCGTGCAGAAGTGCCTGTCGGAATTATTGAATGGCACAAGATGGACGTCTTTGTAATTCTAAAGCAACAGCTGTGGGTGGAGATTGGATATCTCTAACAATGTCGTTGTTTCCACGTTAACTATGTGTGATTAAAATCTGGATATATTTATTGTCACTTTTATTGGCGATCTGTGAGTTTATTCTAGAAAGTTAAATGATAAGGAATTACAATCATTGATAAACATACCGAAGCATAACAAATACAGTTGCTGTACGTAGTATCTGGCTTAATTTGGCTCTCAAACAGGAAGTGTTTTAATGCTATAATTACCTACCCTCTCAACGTGATTGTTTCTGTGTTGACATTATATCACATACTTTGTCACAGTTAAGCCTATATATTACATGTATTCAATAAACTGCTGAAACTAAATCTATTTCAAGCTTTAGGCTTATTATGTTTTAACCCTTTATGTTATAAATATATTTTAACCAAACAAGCCAACGTTACGTATAACATACATTGTATCCCTAACGTTCAGAATTAGATAAACAATTTAACGTTACGATGACCTCATTATTGGATCCCTTACGTATGAAAACATGTATTTTGTGAGGTCAACATTTTCCCTCGTTTACCTATAACATTTTCAGGAATACTGGCAGCAGTCGGATGCAACGTCATATATACACAGGTACAACATAACAAACATATTGTTTTGAGTGAAATAATCTGCCTTATTTTGGCTTTTTAACATGACTGCGTATATGATATAATTCCTTACACTCTCAACGTGATTGTTTCTGAAATCAGTACAAATAGTCGATTAGTTAATCAATGGAAATTTGGGTTCTCCGAGGCCACAGTTCAAGCTTAGATTTTCTAGTCTGGTGTCGAGGGCGTCTTTTATTAAAAACCTATAACTTTGATCAGAGCTGTCAACTACTGTACAGTTAATGAGTTATACATGTAGAGTGTTTAGTAATATGCCGCAATCAACAGTGGAACCACCCGTTCCTTGTTATATTTGAGCCTTACATTCAGTTTCCCAGTGAGCACATAACGTTTAATGCCTCTAAAGTCAAAAGCGAAAAACGAATATTCAATTTTCTACAAAAAAAAAAATGCAAAAATGAAATGATTAAACGTTTTTTTTCACTTCGCGGTTTTCGTTTCTCCTGCCTTTCTTTGTTCAAGTTAAAAATTTATATTGAAAATTTCCCGTTCGCTTTGCCAGATGTATTTTGTTTTAACATTTTGCATAGTTTTGTTTATTTGTGGTTTAACGTCGTACTCATCGGAATTTCACGTTATATATAACGACGGATTGTCCATTTCAAATTGTTCCCATTTTTCACAACGTCAAAATAAAAATTAGATTGACCACAAATGTCCAAAATGCCTATACCTGAAACAAGTGGCATATTAAATATCTAAAACATAAATTATACGAATTATGTTAATTATGAATGATTTACGAAAAAACAAGAAACTGTTAAACTATTTAATTTAACATATATATGTACAATCCGGACAACAGGCTCCACGAAAGAACAAAGTCGTCCGAGTTATCGATCGTCACTGAGCCACAAGGCTCCATAGTCAGACACTACAAAATGATGACTGCCTGCATCATCGTGGGGGGGGGGGGGGGGGGGGGGGGGGG
>JAVFBX010180216.1:0-14638 GCA_034783855.1 Mopalia kennerleyi
TTGTCCACTTAACAATGTTCCTGGCCTAATTACGGTGGAAAACCGAGAAGAAACCTCGTAAAAACCACCCCCGCGATCGCCGGAGCCACAACGTGTGACTCACTTATATACCTGAGGGTCAACAGACGGACTCGGTCCTGTGAAAGATACATCGAAGTTGGCTTCTGTAAGCGCGTTCGCTAACCACTAAGCCACGGACGCGGGCCAGAAACCGTTTCAATATTCCTACTGATGCAGAACTACTAACTCAAAGATTTAGTAAAAATAAAATACAATCCACAAGTTAGTTTTATGATTGGGACTCAACGCTGTACTGGAGGTTATTTCACTCATATGACAGCGTGTCAACCCAATAGGTGAAGAAAACCACCCTTGATGTCACTGGAAAAAAACAAAGGCAGACAGGAAAATCACAGGAGGCAAAACAGAGACAGCACAAACAGAATCAGCTTCATGCTGCCTTTTAACTTGAATAGTACAAGGGCTTCAAGAAGCTCTGTCATAACCAACTGAAAACATAATCAAGCTCAAGGTTTTAATGAGTATTTCTTTTTTCTTTAAATGATTTGTTTGATTGGGGTTTAACGTCATACTGAAGGGTATTTCACTTATATGACTACAGTTTGTCCACTTCACACTGTTCCTTGCCTAATGAAGGTAGAAAACAATGAGTGTGACTCATTCATACACCGGAGGGTCGACAGATGGACTCGATCCTGTGCACGGTACATAGAAGTAGGCTTTAGGAAGCACACTCACTAACCACTTAGCCACGGCCGCTGGCCCACAGGCATCAAGCACAAGCTTGAGTTCATACAGAGTATGTCTTTCTTCCTAAAAATTAAAAATACTAAATTAGTAAATAATCAATACCTGAACTCTCTTTATTGCAAATGGAATTAGGCTTGGATTCTGAAATAATAAATCGCAAGACAGAATACATACCTTTGGATCCTCATTTGTAACCACTCTTTTCACTAGCTGATTAAATGTTGCCGTTCCAAGAATATTCAACAATACAGTCCTGTGATCAAGAACAGCAAACTTCTGCCAAATGAGATCTTTATCATGGCGTAGTGATACGCGGATATCAGGCCTAATCACAGCATAAGACATTACAAGATCTTCCACCTTCTTAAGTTCTTCTTTCTTCTTCTTTACAGTGCTGTAAAACTGTTTTCTGACCGGGAGATTTTTGAACAGATTCAGTGCTGTAACACATGTACCTGCAGGTGGAAATTTATAATAATTGATTGATTTATTGATTGGTTGCTTAATTGATTGATTGATTAATTGGTAGTCTGATTGATTGATTCTTTGTTTGTTTGGTTGGTTAGCTGGTTGGTTGATTGCTGTTTTAAGAGTATTATATGATGTAGGTGTATTTCCAACAAAAATTGACACAATCATGTTAAGTGTTTTCATTATATAATAATAATAAGTTTATTGAGTATATATGACCACTGGTCGGAATACACAATTGACATTTTGTTTTTAACATTTGTAATGCACATACATTGTAATTAAATCAGTTCATTTCTATACAACATTAACTGTGCCTGTTTGACATAATGTTTTCTCTGTGCTTAAGTGCCGCGTGTATAAAGGTCAGCAATGACTTAAGAACATTGCTATTACATGATGACATAATCATGGTAAACCGGTGCAAATTTCTGCACTGTAAAGATAACCGTAAGTTCTCATATTCAGGACAAATAAACAATACATGCAATTGGTCTTCAATAACATCTTTACGACATACGCGACAGTACCTGTACTCCCGGGGGACGTTATGGAATTTGCCAATGCCAACTGCAAGGCCTGCCGAAATTTTGAAAAATTTCTTCTAAACTCTGACAGCGATGAGTTCACGATATATGTCTCTACCACTAAGGTTACTTTATACTGACAGTATAGGGCATATCTGCTACTGTTTTTGATTGATTCAGTCCACTCTTGTCTGTAAATATCATGTAATCTTTCCTTAAATTTAATCAGAAAGGACTTGCTATCCCCCACCCCCTGGTTTACCCAAACAAATCCAAAGCCAAGACGGAACAGCATTTCTTTAACTGACGTTGCCCAATTACGTTTTCCCCTAGAGTCCAAATATAACAACATGTCGTATTCTTTTCGTGGGTAACAGTCGTATTCATAATTTAATAATCGTAACCAATACGAAATAACTTGAACAGAGGTGTTGCAGAAGATGGGAAATCTCCCACACTCTCCAAGCGCCATTAATTTTGGGGTGTTTTTCCGTCCTCAAAAACTGCTTACATGCAACGTATTGTACACGTTCAAGCTACATTTACGCTTAAAGCTCGTCTCTCAAAGCTATCTGTGCTTGCGTTGAACGTAACTGTCATGACAACGCTATGTATGTCTTCAGCACTGGTTGTCATGGTTTTTGCGTTTAACTTAAGCTAAGATCGCTTCATGATTCTTGCCCCAAACATTCATTGTTTTAAGTTTTCTTGTTGTTAATGCCATTGATAGAGATAGTCTGTGATATGTGTAGGCTGAATTTAAAGGTTGTATGGGATCGAGTTTCGTCTATGCGACTGTACTGGTGCAAACGGGTGAATGATGGATTATGGATAATCGAACCCCGATTTATGCCACTACTCGCCTAGCTTGAGTACTGATCACATTTCCACAGGCAATATACAGTTAAACCTGATTTGAGAACTTTGTGGCAGTATACTCATGCCAAAGGTCTATCAAACAGAAGTATGAAACCAGCTATATTACCCTGTCTCAACGACATCGTGATTTTCAGAGGAAATTCATAGTTCCATATGACTCATTGCGCAAGAAATGGGAGATTTCATTCGATTCGCGCAGTTTGAATGTCAGAATCTACCGACGACTTACGGGGAAAATATAACTGTTACCAAGCGGTGGAATGAGCTTTAGCATGATTTACCCGATTTTCCACATTCAAGTCATGTTCTTTGAGGTTTCGCTATTTCTCGCTAGAGGGCGCTTTTCAACAATCAGCGCTGGCCTTGTGGCAAAACGTTTATAAATATAGGCTAGTCACTATATGCTAATTTCGTTTATTATGGTGAATAGATAGTTCTAATATAATGTATAAATTTAATTGAATCAGGGTTCCATTATATTACCTACATTAACTAACTGTTTATTTTATTTTTA
Organism: Mopalia kennerleyi; assembly: GCA_034783855.1. Classification (NCBI taxonomy): domain Eukaryota; kingdom Metazoa; phylum Mollusca; class Polyplacophora; order Chitonida; family Mopaliidae; genus Mopalia; species Mopalia kennerleyi. Next base: position 3,163 of record JAVFBX010180216.1, read on the forward strand.
GTTTGAGCCAATAATCCAGCCTGGTAATGAAGGTCTTGTTCATCATATTATATTCATGGCATGCGATGCAAGCGTATCCAATGAGACAGCGGGACTAGCTGACGAATGCTCGGACGCACCGATGTGGAAAGGATGCCTCACGACTATATACGCCTGGGCCGTTGGGGGTGGAGTAAGAAACTAACACTCTTATTTATATCTGTGTATTTTATAACCCCTACAAAAGAAAAAGAATTTAGATGCTACTTTAGCTACTGTATCGTGGATAGGTTCCTATCCTTTCGCTGGCCAAAAAAAATCATTGTAAAACATCAACTCTGTAGCTCAGTCGGTTAGAGTACTGTCTGTACAAGATATTTTCTCAAAGTTCCGGAATACTTCTGAAGTGATGGACCTTCATATTATCCGTCAACTAAATTCCTTGTGTTCCGATTGGTCGATTTGCAAGGGTGTAAAAACCCGTACACCCTGTGACATTTCTCTTGTTACAAGAGTTCACGGGTAATATAAAAACAAACATGGCCGCCCCCGCTTCATATTTTATTTTAAAATTTAATACACCTTTTGTAGAAATGGAATATAATTAGCTCAAAACATCCGCTGAATATTAATGAGGCTAAAATATCGGAAGCATCCTTTTAGAGACCTTTTTGGGCAGCACGGATCTTTTCGATCTGGCTGAAAGACACGTTGTCATGGAAGCGCTGGTCACCAGGGGATGTAACACGGAACGCAAAGAACTATCGACGTAAAACCTATTTTGTAATGGTTTTCTTAGTACTAAATTAAATTTTTACATTTTTTTATGGCTTGGCGGATAATAAATACGTTATAGACGATTTGTTCAGGGTTTACGGGCTTTAATGACCATCTTGCAAGCTCGCACACCATTTCGCCTGCGGACCAAGGCTTACGAGTTTGAAGGTAGGTTATATAAGTCCGTACACCTTGATAAAAACGTCAAAAAATAAAATCATCTATTCGTAATATTTAAAACTAAATGGTTAAAGTTAAGGTATCTGCAGAAGTGATTCACCCACAAGTCAGCGTGGTAAAATGGTTTCAAAGAACCTTGGGACTCTTAGACTACACCAGTCCGTATCTTAATAGTTAAAAATATATTTACTGGGAAAGCCACATTGCATTTGCTACAATAATTCAGAGACAGTAACCGAAACATACCAAGTTGTATAACTTACTCTAGACATCTAAATATAAAATTATTTGCTCTAAACATTATTGTGGGTTTGCATCATTTATCGAGCCACTATGGAGTCCGAGTTTCGCTATGACGTCACAAAGGTTTAAATGGCGGCCATATTAAGTTATCCTTCGAGTTTTATGAAAATGACCCCCGATTTTTAATTTCTATAATTTCAGCCGTTTTATTTCCCCGAACACGTGGGGTACCCCTTTGGACTAGATGATGACCCGACGTTATTCATTCTTCAGACCCATTACGACAACCCTACGATGAGATCAGGTAGGCTGACAGTCTATGTGTTGTATGGAGGGTGTAAGCGTGGGCAGTACGCTGGACTGCTAAAACCCCAATAATTTTCCCAGCTTACTTTTAGGTCGCCTTTCGACCTTAGGTTTACCTATGACTTTCCTGCAAGAGATTTGGAAGATTTACCCCGTTAACACTCAGACGTTCTCATACGATCCTTACCATTTCTCATATCGACATACATTTCGACCGCGCTGTGTACGGAATGCACTGTTAGATCATTGACGTATGGTACAGTAGAACACAATACATATTGTCAAGCACATCCCGACGGCCATTCCGCAGTTCGGGGATGGACGGGCGTTATGTGAGCGTCGACGGGACCAGGTGGGTGTCTTGTGGGTGTCAACAGGCATTATGCTGGCTTCGACAGGCGTTATGCGAGATCGACGGGCTTTATGGCGACTTTTCCGGGCGTTATTGCGGCGTCTATACGGGCTTCTCGGAGTATCAACGGATTTTATTGTGAAGTTAACACTATCTGACTGCTGCACTGCGGGTTTAAGATACAGACACGCCGTTTCACTGCTTTTGGTATACCGGATGCTTATCACTGCTTATCTCCTTTGTACTATGTCAGGTAAAACTTCATTAAAGGTCTTCCCAAATGGTTGATACATAGACAACTTATAAATATAATTCAATGTCCACTGGACGATTTTCAATTTGTTTCATTAAAAAAATTGGCGAACTTATAGAGAAATTGGGATTCAAACATGTCACATGTATTAGCACATACAGCTCAGCACTAGCGAGTGACGTCATCAGGAGAAAAGAACACGTGACTAGTATCTATAGAAACATCGCCACCATTTTATTATTCTCCAACGAATCGTGTATTTCCGGTAAGGACTCGGCACTATCTGACTCGGATTGTTCGAACGGAAATTTCCTCTCCTTACGTCACAGCTTGAATAAATTGTTTGCAAAGTTGCAAGTTTGTAAGTGAATGAAAAAAAATCTACGAATTAGAAAAATAAAGGATATTTTTTTAAAATTAGTTGACAATATTATCTTTGGAATTGAGTCACTTTAAATGAGATTTAAAACTCATTTGGGAAGAACTTTAACTAATTTTTTTAGTTTTATTCATTAACAAGACTGGCTATGACAAATTGAATAATTTGTTTGTGGCTCTGATGAAAAAAACATTAACTGTCTGTTTTTGAAACCATATATATTTTGAATATTTTTACATCTAACTAATTGTACAAATTTATTTCCAGGTGGTTACATGGAGAAATTAGATTCTCGTTTTATTGTGGTTCGTCATGCCACTTGTCCCGAGAGAGACTCCGCTCCAGCTACACTTGGACTTACCAACATGGCAGGTATGTTGTCTTCGAAAGCTCACTACAGTATGTTCTTTGTTCATTTTCTTTGAAAAAATATTGTACCAACAATTGATTTAAGTCAGGTGCTAATTTGTATACATTCAGTATAATCCATACATTTAATAGGGTGAAGACAGCATTTTATCTATAAATGACCATGTCATGTTAAAGTTTTATGTTAATACCATGATTAATATCTCGGGGGTCTAGAACTTCTCTGGTTAAGCTTTTTTGTTTAGCTCACTAGTACTTAATTTATAGTTATTTATTGAGGTGATTTTGCTGTTCTCAAGTTCAATGAAGACATTTTATTTTTATTCCAGTTGTAGAGGTTTTAGATTACCATTTATGGTAATGTTTTATGTGTTATTGTGTCTTTTTCTGGAGGAAAATTAACGCTTCACATCTTGGTTATGCTAGTGTCAATTATTATTGGAATACATTGCCATCAGAAAAGTGGAATACCCTTGAGCACGGTATAAAACACCAATCAATCATTGAATTTAGGTGTTATTGGTTGATATTCCATGGCTTCCATTTTACTTTTTTCTTCAAAATGATTACGTCTATATTCAAATTGGTGTAATTACATGTACATGTAGCTATTTATTACTTATATCAACAATAAACTCATGATTACGACGAATTATCCTATTTGCTTTGATTATGACATAGTCAGTACGAAATGTTAACTACATTTGAAATGACTACGCTTTAACATTTGAAACCCTTGATTTGTGAATGTTGTATGCCTTAAAATGAGATGATTTTTGCTACTCTATATTTGTCTCATACATTTGAAAAGTAACCTTGGTTCTAAGTTTTAATTACTTTTTATAAGTTTGGTAATTTCATTTCTCTGAAAATTTAAAATAATTAAAGCAGCAGTTGGTGCTCTCAGAGCATAGGGGCAACATGAAGCCAATCTGTTTGTGATGTCCTTGTATTACGTCTTGTAATACTCCAATCAAACAAACATTATAATCGAAAGATTTTCGTTAGATCCTGTTTTCTTTTACAGTAGTTTACATAATAATTTAAGATTGGTATTTCTTTTTATGATAAATATCCATACTTATCATGGATAAATATCTATACTATACCCTCCCACTAAAGGCAGTATGTCCTTGGTGTTAGGATGCCTGTAGGGTTAGTACTGTAGAAACAATTATTGTCTCAGTGTAGCAAAAACTTCATTTATATATGGTTGTGTTATATATACATGTCGTGTCACTTTTGTGGATTGGGGAAAATCTCTGTCCTATCAGATGCGTACATTATCTTTCAAACAACCAATCTCGGTGTACTGTCAGTGTTCTCTGAACCCCTTGTTGTTACTGTGTTACTTTTGTATTTAAATATTGTTAATAGAAATTTCACGTCACAGTTTAATATTTACTTGAAGGTGTGTTCATGATGGTTGCTGGTGGTATTGTAGCAGGTGTGCTGCTCATATTTGTGGAGATTGCCTATAAACGTCACCGTGGACTCAAAGACAAGGAGTTAGAACTGGCTCGCAATGCTGCTGATAGATGGAGAGGAAATATAGAGGTAAGAATGTCTCTGAGTTCCACTGAAGGCAAATTAGTACTGTAATATGTCCATGTATTTTGAGTTAGAGTAAAATTGATGATGCCCAAAAATCTCTCAATTGAAAGCACTTCTGTAAAAAGACTAGTACATGGATGTAGACTAATTTAAGGTGGTGACTCAACTCCAGCTCCAAACATCTCCTAAGATCACTTTTCAGAATGGATCTTAATCTTGAGTTGTTATGGTGTCCTACAGACAGATTGATAGAGAAGGTGATGTAAGTAACATATATATAGATATAGTACTTCTGATAAACGTATGATTTCTCCCCCGTTGTAAATATCAACCTTTTTTAATGAACAAGAATTGTAAAGATTGTTCAAACCCCCTAATGGTTCGGTTGACCAGTGGGGATATTGGAAATACTGATATGAAAGATTTCAATGTTGTTTTGTGAATTTCTATATGTTAGATATAGAAATGAGTGTGTATTCCAGTATGTTTTGTTATCTTTTCTGAGCTTGTGCGATTTGTTTTCTTGTGTTTACCTTTGTTGTTGTTGTTGTAGCGGAGAAGAATTTTAAGACAGACAAGGAAAATACTGCAGCATTTAGCTGGTGGTAAGAAACGCCCTGATTGTAATGGTGATGGAAACAAACTTAAGGAGAGGGTTATCTGGTGTGTTAGAATAATTTGGGTTGTTTTTGGTTGCATGGCATCATGCAGCAGTGACTAATATACTTAAGATGTTATCATAACTGTTAAAGGTCTTGCTGAACCACTGGGTTTGTTTCTTTTTTGGAAAATAATTTTTTTAATCTTACTATGATGAGGTATATTATGTATTTTGGGGAATCTTGGATGCTCAGGATTAGGTTTGATGAAGGTCCAGTTGTAAATTATTGTCAGACAAGGTTCGTTCCTCCAGTGCGACTGCTGTCTTCTCTCATATATGTTTGCTGGACCAACATATGTGAGAGAAGACAGCATTGTCCAGCTAGCATCCAGCCAACATATGTGAGAGAAGACAGCAGTGTCCAGCTAGTATCCAGCCAACATATCTGAAGGAAGACAGCAGGGTCCAGCTAGCATCCAGCCAACATATCTGAGGGAACACAGCAGTGTCCAGCTAGCATACAGCCAACATATCTGAGAGAAGACAGCAGTGTCCAGCTAGCATACAGCCAACATATCTGAGAGAAGACAGCAGTGTCCAGCTAGCATCCAGGCACCATATGTACGGGAAGGCAACAATATCCAGTCAACATAACTGAGGGTAGACAACAGTGTCCAGCTAGCATCCAGCCAACATATGTGACTGAGAGAAGGCAGCAATGTCCAGCTAGCATCCAGCCAACATGTATGATTATGATGGTTGACAGGAGGGACCTGTACAAGCCTTTCATATAAGTGAAATACTATTGACTGTTGAGAATGGCATTAGACACCAATCAAGTTTAAGTTATCCCTTTTTAATTGAGATTCGAGGGTTTTCACTAGCATAGTTTCAGTTCAAACTTTTTATCTAAAAGCCCAAGGGGTCCAGCATGACAAACAACCCTGCAAGTATATCGCGGGCTTTGAACCAGAACTGTCTATGTCCAAATATGATATTTTGAGAAAAGCGCATTGACAAGTTTGATCGTGTCTATAAAATCATAAAATATAGCTAAAGAAATAAGCTTTAAGATTTATGTTCCTAATACTTTCCAAAATGCAATGCTTGGGCCTCATACTCAAAAGTCAATAAATTAAAAAAAGTAAATATAATGAGTAATTTGCAAGAAAATGGAAAACTGTACTTTTGACTTTACTCCGACAAGTCTATTTTGAAATATTGGACATAGACACTTCTGTCAGAGAAAGTATAAGCATGTACATGCTTAATAACTCATTTTAGCCCAAATTGGACATAGACAGTTCTGGCTCTAAGCCCTTGATATATTTATGATACATTAATTTATTAGCATGGGTCTGCAACAGGTTTTACTTAACATCTTACTCTCAAACAGGTCTGGTTTGTCCTTCACTAGTGAGTGGTCCGATTGATCAATAGCAAATAAAATACAGTCACTGGTTTGTTATTTCATTGACTGGTCTTCGAACTGCGGACAACTGAAAAATCTGATTTGGTTTGGCAAGATAGGTGACAGTATCTGTTCTGATTGGAATTATACCTGGATCCGGAAATTGATTTTTGGGGCTAAAGCAGCTTCTATACAATTGCAGGCTGGATCTCTGGCACCCCTAAAATGCTCAGTAGGCCCATGGCTTAGTGGATAGCGTGTTTTCTTAATAATCCTACTCCTACATGTATGTACTGTTTATGTGATCGAGTCTCCGGTAAATGGGTCAGTCACACAATGTTGTTTCGGCAGTTGTGGTGGTGGTATTTCATCGTAATTAGGCAAGGAACAATGTGAAGTAAGTAATCTGTCATCATAGAAGTGAAATATCCTTGAGTAGGACGTTAAACCCCAATCAAATAAACAAACAAATCAGGTGTTTAGCAGAAAAGCCGGAAGATATAAGTACATGTATGGATGGCTGATTGCTGTACATCCTATCATGGCTTGACCTTCTTTTATATTTCTAATAAAAGTATCTTTCTTCAGACTGCATAAGTGTAGGCTGTTCTTGTTCTATACTTAAGTCTATTATGGCTGAAAGTCCCCCATTAATTGTGTGTTACTTTTGGTGTTGGTGTTTTCAATTTGTGGAATGAGGTTGGGATAACTCTTGTTAGAGCATGATTTTGGTGACAGTATACTGCAAAGCAACAGAGCCAGACCTAGGTCCTGTGTAACAAAGCCATCTTAAGATCTTTAATATCTTACGAAGAAGACTAATATCATAATTATTCAATATTCATACTATTGGCATAGAGAGTGACCATCAGTACTATTTATCAATGATACAACCCTACATGTATTTTCTAAATCGATCGATTTTATCCTAGAAATCATCTGTAAGAATTAAAAAAATAAAACTATGGAGTGCTAATAATCATATGATTTTATTTCCAGACAAAACAAAAGTTTTATTAATAGCATCTCATCATAATGTACGAACATTAAACAAAGCATTTAACTTTTTTTTTTGTAAACCTTAAAAAAAGTTAGGAATCTATCCACAGTGTCATGTTCTACCTCATATGGACTAGTCTACTGCAGGTCTGTATGGGGAATAAGTTTAACATCAGTATATTAGTTGACTCTTTAAACAACGAGCACTTTGTCGAAAAAAGATATAACATAATGTGCATACTCTTTAAATCTGAAGAAAAATTGTCCCCAATTATCAACAGGATGTATTTATACTTATAAACACACACACAATCAAGGACCAGCTTTAGGTATTCATATTCCTTTCTTTGAACACACAGGAAAACCAGTATTACAGGCCTTGGTAGTTTATACCCTTCAAGTAATTTAAAAAAATGTTGTCCTTTAATTCGTTTAGGACATTACTTAAAACATACTTTTAACATTTCTACAATAGATTAATAAATTTTTAACAATTTCATTTAATTGAATGAATGATAGTTTGTTAATTTAAAATATATACATGTAATACAATAAGTAACACTGTTTAATCTCATAATGGTAATTTAAAATATTAAACTTCAAAGAATTATTTAATTTGAAAATGTTATGCTTATGATTTGATAATCATTAATGTAAACCTTGTATTGACTTAAAATATTTATTTTTATTTATTTATTTTATATGCGATCTTTATAACTGCAATATAAACTATTTATTTTTATTTGTTTCAACATTAATATATTTTCAACTTATGAGGACCACAGGGAAGACCGATGAATCTTTTTTTTATTTTTTATATTTTTCTCTTTAAAAAAACCTGTTCTTTATTTTAAGCCCCTTTAACACCGGATCGTCATGGTACTTAGGCTTCACCTTAGCTAAGATCGCTTTGTGAAACAAGCCAAAGGAAACATGCAGTGAACTATTTTTTTCTTTCCAACGCATGCATTAAATAAATATTGTATTGGGTGTGTGTGTCATGTTTAGATTCATCAGAATTAACCTTGAGCTATTAACAAATGGCATGATTTTGTTAGCTTAACTTTACAGGCTGTCTTCACTTAGCCACAAGAGGAAGATAAATTTTTCATACAGAAAATCACTTCACTTGTTTTGGTTAGGTAACTGTGGCAATTACTGCTGGAGTTCTCCTATAGTTGAAATATCCATGAGCACGGTGCTGAACACCAATCAGTCGATCAGAATCTGGTTTTACGTTTAAATTACTGTTTGACAGATAGATTTTATTTGAAATGTAATCTGTCTCCCAACTAGGAGCTTTATTTTCTACAAAAACAGTGGTGACATTGTTTTCTTTCTTAACGCAGCTGTCCTGGTGTTTTTTAGTATTTTATGGTGGCTGTACTCATCAGAACCATTGCCTTAAATCTTAAGTCAGTCCACCGTTATTTCATACCTGGTATCTGAAATATCTCTAATCTTGGCACTAATTGTTTTAAATGATCAATATGGCAGCCATATTCACACTCTTTGTTGTATATTTGTTTAATAAACAGGTTTATTTCTATCACTGTTTGAGACCAATTGGTACAGGTATAATAATTTCTTGATGTCAATCAATAAAACAAAATAGCCATTCTTATGATATCATTGGATTCTTTCAGAAACGCCGGACTTTGCGTCAAACTCTACAGAAGCAGAGAGAGGAACAAACGAAGCGAAACTGCCTAGAGAGTGGTGGACAGAGCGTGGTAGGGACACCTCCTATGAACCCGCCAAGCTTTGAGGAGGCCATGACCTACCCCATTCACCCTCAGTCACACAGACAATCATCAGCCGCTGATAACAAACCAAGGGGTAACCAAGTGGAGGATAATGTTGTTTAAGCAACAGTCCACACACATCTCACAGAATGAGTGTTGTTGGCCTTCAAAGAAATTGTAGTTGGTGTTGTTGGCCAGTGCAGTTCTGTTTTATATTTAGGATTATCTGCATGCCAAATCGACAGCAAATTTAATCTGTTGAGTTGTTTTTTAAACGTAGCACACTGAAGACAAATCAGAAAGTTTACACTCTAGTCATTGGACATGAGACATAACCCTTTGTATAGTATATGATATTCAACTTTTTGACAATATGTTTCTAATGACTTGTTAAATGTTTTAAAACACAATTCTTGATGATGTTGGTGACAATCTTTCAGTATCAGCACCATTTCCATTATGTCAGTAGTTGAATACTTAGAATTTCCAAATATATATATTGAATAAACGAAGAGAGGAAGTTTGCTAACTAACAATGGAATTCGAATCTGAGGACCTTATATGAATATACATTGACATGTATAAGAAGTGCATAAACTCAATGTTTGTCATCTGAGTATCTCAGCTGGTCAAAGTTAACGTAATGTGATACTAAAGCTTGCAATTCTGGTGTAATAGAATAATTTATTTATTAAAAATCCTTAATTTATTGTTTTTAGAGTTGTGGCATTACATGTCAATACATATTTCATGACATTTTAACTGTGAAGTATTATGAACATTTGGTTGGAAGATTATAGGACTAGCAGTTCTTATATTGATATTTAAAGTGCATGATCTTTATACATTTTGTCTTCCTACAGTTTCAGACCAAACTAAACTTTCAAATTCAAGTTGTTTACAACTATTGTATGTATATAACCACATTGTGGTATTTTAACAGTCTTTCTGTCTAGTCATTGTTATTTATTTATAATGTTGAGCTACCATGTCCCTGTTGATTAGGTGGGTGTTTCTTTTATATATGACAAAGTGCAATATAAATGTTTTTATACTTTGTATTTGATATATTTGTTATCAGTGATTACTGAAGATGTGCATATTCAAAGTAGGAGTTTTTGTCTGCTGCCAAGATTCAAATGCTCATTTCACAGGTTAGTTCCCCAACAAACCTGATTTCACCTGCTGACAAACAGGCCAAGGCACTATCCTTGCCTAATGTTACATTATGCAGCTATAATTGTTACATGAAAAACAAATTAAAAGCATAAATCTTCTCTTTTTTGTCAAGGTTCATTGCAGAAACAAACAGTTTTCAAGATAAACATTGGAATTTTATGAATATGTTTGAATATCACAAGTAATTGAAGACCTGTATGAAATATGTCGGATGCTTATTAACTTGTTTATGTCCAACTTAGGTATAAATGTAAATGACATCGCCTAATACAGGATATTATTAGGTGTAACTTTTCAGATCTGATGACAACACATGGAATCCATTTGTAAAATGAATCAGGACTTCAAAAATATTTGTTATTGTATTGAAATATTGACTGAATTTCAAAAAGAAATTAGAATCCAGAACAAGTCGACTAGAAGGGTACACTATTCTATATAGCAGTGTAACATTTAACAAATTTTCTTGTCCATTGGTATTATTTTTTAGCTCACATTATAAAGTCTTTATAGCTGGTATTATCATTTTAAATACTACTGTTTTATACTTTTTCCTATCAAATGTGAGATAGATAAAATCCACAAGTTTACATCCTTGTTTTTTCGTATTGTTACTTATACATGTTGTTATTGGTAATTTATTTACTTTAAATAAACTATTTCTGAAACTTTTATTCAAGTTCTGTGTTTTTTTTTAACATGGTTCTGTTTTGGAGGTTACAGGAGGTCAATCGGTTACCAGGTATTGCTGTGTAAATCTGTACACATGTTTATGTAGGGCTCATTTATTTGCTTTTTTACACAGATTGAAAGGAACAACCTCGGACAGGTACATGAACTGGGGAAATAATTATAACCATGGACTTCAAATGGTAAAAACCAACTTGTCAAATTTAAAGTAGGAGGCCTCTTATTACAATTATCTGATCAGAGAACTGTTGGGGACAAGCACCAGAATATTCAAGAAGACTTAAGTTGCTTAGCTCGGATTGCAGTTAATAAGCTTAAAAGAATTGCAGATGACATATCTTCTCTGAAAGACTTGTCCTGGTGTTCTCAGAGCTAAAGGGAATCAGATCTGTTTGTACGTTTTATTTTTGTCTCCGTCGTCATATAAGTGAAATACCCTTGAGTACGACGTTAAACACC